>PYUH01000019.1:374919-392134 GCA_016808085.1 Suaeda aralocaspica
TTTTTTTTTTTTTTTTGAGAGGAGAATAAATTTGATGAAAGCTAGCTTTATTATCAGCAATAATTAGATAAAGTGGTACCAAAACTTAAAGATACCATAATATGATTAAATTTCTGTCATTTGTGTTGAACTAGTTTTCATATATAGGTGTTTTTATATTCATATATGTTATAGTGTAACCTATATTATTAATGCGTGAAACCCACCTTATATTTTTCAATATTGAAGGCTTTCAAGTGTTAGTATTTTAGGTAGAAATTATTCAACATTACCTTAATAATGATGAGCACCAACAAGCATAACATAATGTAACTAAAATAAACGAATTGACAAAAATATAAAGGCTCCTTGAATAAATTAAAGTAAAACAACTTTGTTAAACATATACGTTTGAGAAGGCTTAGGAGATTTTATTTAAAATGCTCACAAGAGTAAAAGTAAAAATTCAAAACAAAACAAGTTAGCATTGACGGTTATTTGAATATATAGACAACCAAAACTATTAATTAATTAATTGGTCCTAAACCAAAGTACTTACACATTATTGTACTCATATTGTCCGTTTTTAAACAACAATATTTTGTTTCCATATACGTTCATGTGCAAACTATTTTTTTCTAGTGGGGTGCAATTCACCTAAAAATATTGTAACTTCAAAGACCATTATTTAACTCCAATAATTTAGGTAAAATCAAAACAAAAAATTGCAACCTTACCTTAATAACCAACACCAACATTCAATATTTACCAAAAATAAACAAAAATAACAAATTATGTAAAGACCAATTGTTGACCAAATTGAGTGAACAAAGACAAACAACTAACAAAAACACGAGTAACAAAACAAAAGGATCTTACAAAAATCACTCACATAAGTAATAAAAAAATTAACTTAACACATTTAATTAATTAATTAATTATCACACCATATCATTTGAGTCAAAATATTACATCCAAAATATAAATACTTTCCACATTGTCCAAGAACCACCCAAATCACATTAATACTCTACCAACATTGAGAATCTCACCCTTCCTTATTTCCTCCCAAATTCCCTCTCTTTCTTTCTCTCCTTCTTCTTCTTCTTCACTTCAAAATCACCATCACAAAGATAGCTCAAACATAACAAACAAAGAAAATTATATATATATATATATAGGAGAAACAACAAAAGAGTGTTTTTTTTTTTTTTTCTATACAATATACTAGTTTTTATTTATTTTTTACTAAAGATTGTGAACATTAAATTTGTTATATATATAAAGTGTAATGGTTTTTTTATCAAAATCAAGTAGCAATAAAAACAACAACAACAATGAAGGTTGGGGTATGGGATTTTTGTTAATTTTGTTTCATCATCACCCAGATGATGATACTAATAACAATCATCCATTTAGTCGACGAAAGTCTTCATATTCGGTTTCCAATTCATTTGCGTCGAAATCTACCAACATACTACTGTCAAAAACACAATCAACGCTTTCCATTTGTGGGCTTTTAGTGTTTGCAACACTTTTGTTGTTTACGCTTTCCACTTTTGAACCAACTTCTGTTCTTCATCACAAGAGTTCACATTTACCCCAGTCTAGGAGGTTTCTACAGGGGAGAAGTAATAAGAAAATTTCTGAGAATGTTGGTAAAGGGTTCTCAGTTTCGGGGTTTTTCAAACATGTTTCTAATAATTCCACCCGCATTGCATCCCCTGCAACGGCGTTACAGGGGATGGGAATGCTGTACTTGCGAGGGAGCAAGGCGATGACGGATTTAATTGTCGGACATGTTCCTGAAGATACTTCTAAGAAGGAAGTTACGACGTTCTTTCGTGCGTTAATGCATTCCGGAATTATGTCCAAGACTGACTTTGTTTTTATCTATGCTTCGCCGCAAATGGCTGCGGCATTGAGTCCGCTTATACGACGGGAGTGTGATAAGTTTATAAGGTTGATACATCTTAGTAAGTATACCGATTACCCGCTGGCGAGGTACTTGAAGGGAATTGGTGAGGGAGATAAAGAGCCCATGTGGGGTAAAAAGAAGGGTAACTCGACTGAGTCTGAGTTCACTCGGCCGAGTTACGGCTCAGTGGTTGGGTTTGATGTGTCCGAGCTTGACCCTGAAGATTCTTTGTCTGGGTTCTTGGATCATGTGCCGATGACTTTCAGGAGGTGGGCGAGTTATCCGATGCTGCTGGGGCGGGTCCGCCGACAGTTTAAGCATACAATGCTGGTCAATGTCAAGTCTATATTGGTCTTGTCGGACCCGTTTACTCGGGTCCGAAACAAGACCACTGAGTCATTATTCCTTTGGTCTAACCCGGATGCCGAGCCGCTGTCACCAGCGAGTCGGCATCGCGGGAAAAGAAATTCAGACAAGGAGAAGGAAAATAGTCATATTGTTAAAGCTAAGCAAGGGGGGCACAGCCACGGCTCCCAAATTCACTACAACATTGACGTTGTAGTAGGCGGGAGCCGTGGTGTGCGTCGGTTTGCAACTGCGGCGCACACAGAAATAGTCCGTGCCGTGGTGGAGAGGAAAGGGAAGGGTGGTAGGAACCCGGTAACCGAGTCCGGACTCGTAAACCAACTCGTTCACAGCGGGCATTTGTTAAAGAGCGTAAACTTGATCACGCCGAGTGAGTCAATACCCGAGTTGAGTTCACTCGTGGGACTCAACTCGGGCGATGACTCAGTATTGAAGTTGACTGAATACTTGAGCGTGGTTCAACGTGGGCATAGTAATGGGGTTAGTGGTAGTTTTGATATTGATAACGCGGTTATGAAAGAGATTTGTGCATCTCATAAATTATATTCTTCTGTTTATAGTGATTGTTTGATTAGTCAATAATAATTTTAGTTTAGTTAGAGTGCATAATAGTGCAAGAAAATCAAGTGCAAAAATCATACATAGGGAAATAAATAAGACCTTCTATTTTTATATATTTTTGGTTGATGTTAATATAATTTATGTGCAAAGGAAACAATTTTGGAAATGGAATTATTAGAATTGAGTTTTGTGGTTGAAGAACTTTTTACTATTATAGTGAAATTTGTGATGCTCAATGTTCTGCCTGCCATTCAGTTGTTGCTTGGGAGTGTTTGGGCAAATGTTGTGTTTTTTGTTGGGACAAGCCATTAACGAAGTAGCCAAATTTAGTGAATAAAATAATTTTTTAGAGTTTAGGGTATGTCAGTTGCTGTTCTTAGTCGCCATAATTTACAACCGTATAATTACAATTACGAATGTAAATGTGTTGTGCTAAAAATATAAATCGACAAGTGTAAAAAGTAAAATCGTTAAAGAAATTTATTAAATATAAAAAGTATACTTATGCTAGTCTAGGAGAGTAGTCGGAGACCGGAGACCATACTTTATTTTGAGTATTTAAGTATACTCGTATATTATAAGCTGACAATTTGTGTAGTTTTAACTTTTGCTAAGGTAGTTATTTTTTTAATGTAAGTTGTAATTAATATTGATATTAATTAGTATATTGATTGTATCAATAATATTTACTCCATTTTTAGGTGAGACCTAGAATTAGTATTTTTATCATGCAAAAATTGTTAGGAATTAAAAGAACATGAGCTTGAATTCATGACATACTCATTTCCAATGACAAGAAAGTTAAGTCGTAACTAATTTATAAAATTACGGCTAAATGACAACTGACAAATTATTCATTGTCAAATCTGTTTAATAACTGTATATTTGATGATGAACAGTATTCGTGTCATTCTATTTCTATTGCTGTTTTTGGTAATTAATAATTATTAACTAATTATTTTAGAGTACGATTCACAATTATTTAGTGTATTAGTAGGTCTACATAATATATATGAGCTGGTTTTGGAATATAATAGACAATGTTACAATGACTTATTGTGTACAAGTTGTCAAATCTCAAGAGTGATTAACTTATTTTTAATTTTAAAAATAGTTGTCCATAATACAACTCATCGTATTAGACGTGATAATTACTCCCTTCATTTATTCACGATTTCCGTTTTTGGTGGTGATGGTCGCCGCTTAGTGACCAATGGGGCAATGATGATGCATTTTACTCATTTAGTGATAGGGGATAGTCGGTGGTGTCTTAGTGGTGGTGCGCCGGTGGAATAGAATTACGTTGCTTATTAGCAAGTTCACTATTTCACTGATAGGCATAATTATAGGTGGTAAATTCAGACGATTGATAACATATACTATCTCCATATCATGTTAGTTTATATATATAAACAATTGTTTACAAGTTACAACTACATTATGATATTTTATTGTTTTAAATGTCATAAAACATTTTACTCCACTCATCTTTAATTTCTTTGGTGTAAGAATTTACCTGAATGTCTTTTTCTTTTAATTTAATTTGGACTGAAACGTAGCTCAAATAAATTGAACTGAATTGAAGTAAGATGAACGGAATTGAAGTAGATTGAAATGAAGTAGTAATTATAGTAAAGATTAATTGACTTAAAGGAAGCTGAACTAACTAAACAGAACTAAATAAAGATAAACTGAACTAAAATGTCAAAAATCTAACTCCAAAAAAATCAGGCGGAAATCAAATAATTTTTTTTTTCTAGTAGTAAAAACTTACAAAGGGGTTGACAATAAAATCTCATCATACTAGCATGGGACAACTTCATTCTTTTATCAATTATATAATATAAAAGTACAGCTATAATAAAAACATAATTTGATCATAGTATTAAAGACATATACTATATATAAATATAAATAACCAGATGATTTTTGGGTGTCGGTAGTGAGTTAAATTAAGGCCACCGAGGACACGTGAACATGCTAAGTTCATAAAACGACTGAACAGTTTGTCTCAAAAGAGTCAAATATTAACACTGTTATCAATTAAATAAAACTACTCATAATAATTACTTGTATGATTTTATAAATAAAGTGATCAACAACCAAATGATGTTAGGAGTATGGTTTATTGGTAAAGTCGTTAAAGTTGTGAATTTATTGTGGGTCAATTACCACTTTATGTATTCATATGAAATATGGTCATTATTATTTGTTTTTTGTATGGTGCATTGGTTACTTAATTTACTTACCCTATTGTTTAGGAGAGAGTGATCGCATGCTCCCAAAGTTGCATGGTTATTTGGAAAATTTATAAAGTGAGTAAAGATTTGAGTTCATGTAATGTAGGTTATTAAGAGTGTAGTGGTTGGGTGGTAGCAAGTCTTAAGTAATCTGCGGTATAGTGGATGTCAGCTAAATTAGTTGATTAAAACTTTAGAATATGGTACACGAGATTTGAAACAAATTTCAGTATATAATTGCCCTTTTATGACTCCTTAATCCTTATGCACCAAATATACCTTATTGAAAATGGTCAATATGTATGCAAATTTGCAAATAACCTTTACTTGCATCAGTTGCATGGAGAGATGAGGAGTAGTAGACTATGTGGTTATTGCAATATTATACTCCTCATTCAATTCCTCTAAAGGTTAAATGCATAACTTCTTTATCATTGATAATTAGATTTATGCTAATATGTTGCATAATTGCATAAACCATACCTAAATACATAATATTTTTGATTTTTGACTTTTAAATTATATTATTCTTAATTAATTAATACATTAATTATGATGTTTATCATCCTTCTAGATGTTTATTGCTCGCATTTTTTTTTATTATAATTAGAGAACGAATAAATAACATTGACCGGAATGACGGAATCACTAGCAATGAGCGAGTGTTTTTGAGCAACAACTAATTATGGCATGAAAATAAAGTAATTAAATTTGCATATAACTGCAAATCTCTCAAATTAAATAATTTTCAAAAGCAAAAAGAATAAGAATTAACTTGCGTGGTGGAGTGAATAATTATCAACAAATTAGAGATTGATTATACCCTAAAACTTAGCTTAGACAAATCTTTGCCATATCTATATTACTATATTCTTAATTAACAATCAATTAATCATAGGAAACGTGTATGGTTTAAGTTACTAATAACTTATCAATCGGTGTCATAAATAGTGCTAAGTTCTAGGAACCTGAAAACTGTGATAAGTTGGCAAAACTAACAACATAAGATCCATGTTATTAAAGATTTGATATTTCTTCTCATGAGATTTTTACATCTAATTATAAGCTTTGTTTTCTTCATTCTCTCTCTTTCATTCAAATCTTTTAATTTAATGATGAAAGGGAAATATTTAATGTAAAAAATGTCTTATTTTTTAAAAAAATAAATTAAAATTTCATTAGTAGCTAGCTAGTAAGAGAGAATCATGGGGAGGTTGGGAAGCAACTACAAGAGAATAGGAAGGTGATGAAATTGCATTCATGAAGCTTTCCCATGTGATTGTGAGCTCCCACTTTTTAATGTATGAGGGCTCCTCTACTTCACTTAGTCTAAACTCTAAATTAGATTTTACTTCATTTGGTATCATGGATTATGTATGGTTCTGTTTTTTCACCTTAAAAATTTGTGAATTTATTATATACTTGATTCAATTGAAACTTAATGAAACTTATTAAATTTGGTTGGACTAGCCTCATTTCAAGTTATATTAACCTAATCGATCAAAACTAATCCATGCACGTCTTTAAATATTAACATATCAAATATAAAGTGAAATGATGGATTAGAAAAGGAATTAAGGTTTAGTTCACCAATGCTAGCTAGCTACTAACATATTACAACACTAACTTAATACATACTGTATCGGAGAGTTATTTAGGGCATGTTCATATGTATTGAAAACAATTGAAATGAACTAATTGGAGCTGAATTGAACTGTTTGAAGCTAAACTGAAAACAATGAAAATGAATTGTTTATGAGAAAAGTAAATTAGGAACTGAATTGAACTAAACTAAACTGAAATTAAGCTGAAACAAACAGACCCTTAGGTCCTATTCTTTTAACATAAACTGTATTGAATCGAAATGAATTAAAGTGTAGTGAAATGATAACTTGCATACTTGAATAGACTGAAATGACCGAATTGAAATTAACCTCAAAAGATTTGGGCCTTAATGTTAAATTTGGTAAACACTAGCTACTTTGAAGGCATTAATTGCAATACATATCTTTACATTCAAAGTTGGTAGGAATATTTGAGAAACATTTTCTTCATGTGTATTGCACTTTTTAATACCTAACAATATGTTGATGTATGTACCAATGCGAAATAGTTGGAGCGTCTTCCATTCTATGGTGTAAATCTCTACAATTTTTACAGCATTAATCTTGTTAATGTACCCTAATTTGATCGGAATATTTTGCACTAAAACATTTGAATCATCTAAATGGTCTCCATTTAAAAAAAAAAAAAATGGAAGAGAGTGAGAGAGACTAGTGAATTGTATTGCACACATGAATCATTTATGGTTTCTTAAAACACCAAACAATATGGTAGTGGTCGTTAATGAAAGATTAAGTTCATGTTATGTTTTACTAAGTCAAAGAATTAGCTTTCAAGTTTAAACAAGGACTATGTTTCTAGGAGGGTAAAATTTATTTAAAAAAACTAAGGAGTTTACATCTCAAAATCAATTGATAATGAAAGAAGTAATTACTATACTTATAAAGTGGTCGATTTTTACATGGCATTGAATGAGTCACTAAATGTGCTTCGTGTCAAGTAGACCATTTATAAAATTCATCACAACCAAACACTACTACTTATATTGAATGAGTTATATAATGTTGTGCTTGCATGCTTGTGCTATATTAATAATTTTTTCAAAATAAATAAAACGTAGCTACATTATAAGGGTGAGACCGGCCATCAGACCATGAACCAACAAGCACAACACATGTTGTGTATTACATACATGCCGTGCTTAAATTTTGCCACTTATACTTACCCACCTAATTTAATCTAATCCAATTCAATTTCATCTCAGTTTCGTATCATCAAACCGGGGTAGCTTAGGCAACTAGAAATGGATTATACATAAAGTAAAGTTAGGTTTCACTGACAAATGCGGTTAATTATATATACTTACATACATGGGAAGTAGTTAATTAATAGTGGGAGGTTGAAATAAAGGTTGCTTGGGACACATACATATCTTTAGCCAAATTCAAAGCTTTGGTTGGCTTGCTACCATACACTGAGGTGATTCAAGCAACACTTTACTTAAAAACTCAAAAATGACTCCATACTTTATAATACTTAATTTGGAAATAACCACTAGCTGATGGAGTATACTTTTAGAGACAAATTAAATACTTTTTATAGATGAATAAAAATTAAAATGAGGGTTTCTCAATTCCTACTTAGGGTCTGTTTACTTCAACTGAAAACAACTGAACTGAATTGAACTGAACTGAGCTGATTGGAGCTGAACTGAAAGTTTTTTTTATGAAGGATTAATAAATAGCAAAATAAGAGAAGAGCTGAACTGAACTGATTGGAGCTTAACTGAACTGATTTTAAGCTGAAGTAAACAGGCCCTTAGCAGGTTATGTTTTTCTTAACCAATGCAAACCAATTATGCATATAGTATATTAGTATGAGCCTATTAGGTCATAGTAAGTCATTGTGGTTACTTGGAAACATATACTACGTAGATATGATATGAGGTATAGTTAAACTTTGTGGAGATACAATCCTTTTGACGCACAAATAAAACAACGAGTATGCGATATTGTACAATAAGTTGCACATTACTCAAAGATACTAACATTTACGTATCCTAACAAAAAAATTCTCATAATCATGGGATTATCTTTAATAACTTAAAATTCCTTGTAAATTTATACAAATAATTTTGCGCGTACAATGATAAGAGATGATCAAAAGTATCCCCACCATTTACATACATAGCAAGCTAAACAGCTTGATTTTAAATGAGAATGACAGGAAGTTGGTGAAAGAAATGTCATTCTCAAAAATAGAAGAAATGAAATAAAGTGTGTAGACCTCAAATTGCAGTGTATATGTGATACAAAAACTAAGATTTTCTAAGGAACCCCACCAATGTAAGTGTTGTTTATGCAATGTGAAAATTTTTGTGGAAATCATTCACCAATTTCTGTGAGAAAGCAAACAAATGCACACACACAAACACCGACACTTTCTATGATTGGAGTTTGATAAGTTATATGTTATGCTTTTGTTGTGATTTTATGCGTCATTCAATTGCGACGCTTGAGAGGTTTTTCTAGAGCACTCCACACAAAAGTGGTACACAAGTGTAGCACTCGTGGCACGAATTATGTTACATTTCACATTGAAGTGAAAGTGGCACTAAAAAACTTGCATATTAAGCCCATT
Source organism: Suaeda aralocaspica (assembly GCA_016808085.1). Taxonomy (NCBI): domain Eukaryota; kingdom Viridiplantae; phylum Streptophyta; class Magnoliopsida; order Caryophyllales; family Amaranthaceae; genus Suaeda; species Suaeda aralocaspica. Next base: position 384,187 of record PYUH01000019.1, read on the forward strand.
ATAATGAGTGAACCTACACAGGAAAGTGAGGCTTCCTAATTCCACTACAAAGGAAAATGATATATAATAGAAATAGACTCAATACGATACATCTATAATGACAACGACTCTATAATGATAACGACTAACGACAAACATTTATGAAGTAATATTTAGTGATAGAACAAGTTAACTTTAAATACATCTTGAACGTTTTATACACAATAGAGATAATCAACTGAAAGAGGTGAACCTAGACCAAACCTATAGGCAATCGTTAACTTTAAGTACATGCATCTTGAACAAGTTAACTTTAAGTACATCTTGAACGTTGAATGATAATTTATAAACACTAAATTATTTTCAAACAAAATGTTCATCGGGTTAGGCAATCGTTAACAACCTAATTGGACCTAAGTCTAATTAATTACTATCTTTCATCGGTCATTTAGTTTTTCATCGGCATCATTCTCATACATCAATGAAACTCAAATCTTAATATATGTAGGACTTGCTATTGTAACTCCTTTTCATATTCACATACTTAATTTACAACAATCAAATTTTATTATTATTGGAGCATACTTAGTTATGAAATACTTCATATATATAAACTTTATACTCCTAAATTGATTTGGAAATACTTTCTTTTTGGTTACAAAGACAAAACCTATGTTGAATTGCCTTTCAACTTTCTAAAATAGATTCAACCTTGGTGAATGTGATTATAACTCTCTCGTTAAGTAACCCAAAGGAAGGAAAGAAAGAAAGCTCTAGTTTCTATTGCATTTTGCACATGAAAGACTGGCTAAAGAAACACCTATAAAGGTTGTACCATATAGTAGAATTTTGTAACTTTAGTGTTCCTCATCATGTCAAAAGGCCAGAAAAGGGGAAAAAGAGTGAGAGTGCAAAGATTAAAAATAATCCTCTTCAAGTGATTTATATATATAAAGGTGTGTTGGACCAAATTTTAAATGTTTTTTGTTGGCTTCTCATTTCTCCTTTACTACTTGCCATTGCTTTTCATTTCAAGTACTAAAAACAAGCTATTATTTGGACCATTTGGCCATTAAAGCAATTATAGCACAACACCCTAGTAGTATTATATGACTAAATGTACTATACCAAGTATTTTAATGTTAGTATTTTATTTTGTTTATAAGAATGAGAATTTATGTAGTGGATCATTTCTTTTGGCACATACCAATTCTTTAACAAATTTGTCATTGTAGTTTTTCTACGCATGCTTCTTATAGTTTTGTCTTATCTTTCCTAAACATAGTGTGCCAAGAACCTTCTACTTCACCCAATCTATTTGATAGCAACACTTCTCTTACTCCATGGTTGATTGCAATGTTACTTAATTTGGACAATGGTGTTTTTTTTCTCTTTTTTCATCTCACCCCTTATATTTGTATTTCTCAACCTCAAGACATGTGCTTCAAAAGTGATGTGCCTACTTTTTATGTCAAATTAAATCACTTCTAATACAGAGTTCAGAAAATCTAAATTAATTAAATTATAAATATATCCAATTATAACGACTAATATTTCAAATGTAGTTGTATAGATGGAAATAATCACCAATAACTGTCTCGATGAGAATCATGATTTTATTGATAAAAGTAGTCAAAGTATGTATCGATGGTAATAATGTTATCATAATAAGCTTTAATCATCTTTAGTTTTTAAGTTAATGTTAATTGGGTGGGTGTCACTAATTGCAAAATACTAACACGACAACATGCCCAACATTTTGTTTTTTAAGTACATATACGTTTCTTTTCCTTCTATTTTTTCATTTTTTTTTTCATTTGCACATAAAGAGATACAACATGGAATCTAAAGTTTTGACTACCTAAACTACAATATTATCATACTTAGGTGAGTGATTTCTTATGAATGATAAGAAGTTGTCATTAACAAACATAGTGAGATAAGTAGATAACCCACTAATTGAGAGATCTAACTTTATTCCCTAAGCACTAACAATTTTTAGATTAGATGATGAATTAAAAAGGATCCTATGTTGTTGAGTGCTTTCTTTTACACCAATAGGAATTTGGAAGAACCTAATTCCAACTCAAAAAGTGATAATTTCATAGAATTGGAAAAACTACATGTTTATGTTGGATTGTTGGATGTGGGATTTTAATAAAGATAAAAACTTGCAAAAGGATGAATAATAGCCAACATCAATTATGATTGCAAAAGTACATCATTATGAAATTGGTAAAACCGTACGAATTAAATAATTAGTGACACTATTGGGAGTTATAGTTTTATTAATTAGTCAAGCAAGTATAGTGGCAATCATTAGAAGAAGTAGGTAGGAATTTATTTTTTTTTTTTTTTTTTNATGGTGTTTTTTTTCTCTTTTTTCATCTCACCCCTTATATTTGTATTTCTCAACCTCAAGACATGTGCTTCAAAAGTGATGTGCCTACTTTTTATGTCAAATTAAATCACTTCTAATACAGAGTTCAGAAAATCTAAATTAATTAAATTATAAATATATCCAATTATAACGACTAATATTTCAAATGTAGTTGTATAGATGGAAATAATCACCAATAACTGTCTCGATGAGAATCATGATTTTATTGATAAAAGTAGTCAAAGTATGTATCGATGGTAATAATGTTATCATAATAAGCTTTAATCATCTTTAGTTTTTAAGTTAATGTTAATTGGGTGGGTGTCACTAATTGCAAAATACTAACACGACAACATGCCCAACATTTTGTTTTTTAAGTACATATACGTTTCTTTTCCTTCTATTTTTTCATTTTTTTTTTCATTTGCACATAAAGAGATACAACATGGAATCTAAAGTTTTGACTACCTAAACTACAATATTATCATACTTAGGTGAGTGATTTCTTATGAATGATAAGAAGTTGTCATTAACAAACATAGTGAGATAAGTAGATAACCCACTAATTGAGAGATCTAACTTTATTCCCTAAGCACTAACAATTTTTAGATTAGATGATGAATTAAAAAGGATCCTATGTTGTTGAGTGCTTTCTTTTACACCAATAGGAATTTGGAAGAACCTAATTCCAACTCAAAAAGTGATAATTTCATAGAATTGGAAAAACTACATGTTTATGTTGGATTGTTGGATGTGGGATTTTAATAAAGATAAAAACTTGCAAAAGGATGAATAATAGCCAACATCAATTATGATTGCAAAAGTACATCATTATGAAATTGGTAAAACCGTACGAATTAAATAATTAGTGACACTATTGGGAGTTATAGTTTTATTAATTAGTCAAGCAAGTATAGTGGCAATCATTAGAAGAAGTAGGTAGGAATTTATTTTTTTTTTTTTTTTTTGTGGATAATTTATTAATTGCTACTTAAATACGTATTAGTACAACACTACTACGAAGTATTATGGCTAAGATTAGTGGATGACAACAAAAGAAACTCTAAAAATTGGCTCACACACATGAAAGAATGGAGGCTTATTACTTGACAACTAATTTAGGTCATGGAAAGGTTGTTTTTGGTGGCATAAGAAGTTCATTGATTGGCCTATTTCCTATAAACTATTCATTTTGCAATTTCAAACAAGATTAAGATTGTCATGCACCCATCTTAGTCATCATTGGGTTCAAAGTTCAGACTAAAAGGAATAAAAGGAGTTCAACATTATTGCATATAGGTTTTGTCCTCTTTAAACTTATTTTTGATACTTAAGTTATTAGTTCATATAAAAAGCAATACATATTAATAGGTATCAATGAGTACCAATAAGTTTAGATAAGTTGAAGAGAATAGATCTCTAGACTTAGAAATTATTCAAATAGAGGTCTCATTTCAATTTAAATATTTTTAGTGTTTATAAGTAACGGTTAACAATTACTACCTCCGTAACAAATTAGTTACAACGACTTGACATAAAGTATAGAGGAAAAATATCAAATCGTTGCAAATAATTCATTACGGAGGTAGTAGAAGATAAACATTTTATGTTGTATATTGTTAGCTCTAGTGGTACATCCTCTACCTTTCACATGGAAGGTATTGAGTTGAATCTCAAACAAGAGCTGAGAGGGTGGGGAATTGGGGATTGGAATTTTTACTCTTGGGCCTTTGGTCAATAATGACATAAATTTCAATACAACCCATTGACCCATCCCATGGGATTTGCATCATCTCATGGTGGGAGGTTCAAATAATTAGTTTAATCTTCTCTAAAAGACCTACTCTTTTGGGTTGAATCTAACTAGACTAGATAGAATTAAAGAATTTTTTTATAAAAAATTTATTATTTTTAGTTTTAATATATAAAAAAAAGTGCACTAAAATTCTCTTGCTAAAATAAACTAAACTGAAAATAAGCTCAAAAGGACGAAGTCCAAGTATATCATTCGACAAATTCCCTTGCTGATTTGAAAACCAAGCTGAGCAAGAAATAAGACTATTGTACGAGGGAGCGCAAGCCTAGAGATATAGCCAAACCCGCTTGAGACCGCCAAACAGTGAGGGCTTAGATACATCCCCAGATTTTCCTGATTACACTTCCCCTTATGTAATGATGAGAAATAATACTCAACAGGTCACAAGCACTATACAACTTTTGGAGCAAATGTACAGTTGGCCGAGCCATTCAATTTGGAACTTATTTACAGATTTTGAGCCAACCAGTACATCCATTTTTGTTGAGGTGTTGTGGAGCAGAAATGGAGACATACCATCCCATCCGAAAGTTATTCCACATCATATCATCATGATACAAAGTCCATAATGATCAACACACACTTCATTAAAATTCTCGAGTAATCATCGCAAACACAGAATCCTTCATAAAATACAATTCAATACATATACACCCTTGGACAAAAAGGAAATAGTGTTTGTTGTGTCTAAAATACATGATTACTATATAGAAAAGAATGATTAACTCAATCTTAAAGAACCTCTAAAACAAATGGAATAAGTGAAGAGATACAAAAATCACTCTTCAGGCTGGTATCCCTAAAATCAACACCAATATTAACAGCTATAGAAAAACAACCAAACTGCAGAACCATACAGGAAAAAAACCAAACCAACCTGAATGTACTATATGACCCACACCTTTAACCAAAGAGATTAAGGACTTCTCACACAGAAGAAAAATTGAATCTAGAACAGGTCGAACTTCTTTTTCTGCATGTCTTGCTTCCATCTGGGAAGATTGTAAAATGCTTCCTTTGGCATACCAAATATAGACTCGAATTCTTCATCAGATAGATAGGCCTACGGTAATTAAGAAGGGGATTAGGACAGAGAACAAGGCAATAGATCATGTTATATATCAGCAACCATGTAAGTGGGCCAACCTCTCTGCGCTTAAAATCAATTCCTGTAACGGGATTTTCAGATCGAGCCTTCAATTGATCGTAAGTAAAAGTGCTTTGCGTACTTTCAGAACTAGAATCTTCCTGTTCAGCATCATCTTTGGACACTGATTCCTCACCATTGCTCTCAGGTACAGGCTCCACGCTCTCTGTTTCTTGAACTTCTGTAGCTTCTTCCGACTCTTCATTCACCTCCAAACGAGAGCTTTCAGTCTCTTTCTGAGCTGCAAGGCAGGTACCATTGAATGTTGTTAAATATATTAAATTTATTTAATAGAAATGGAGGCAGCTTTAAGAAGAATATTGTCAAAATGCAAAGAAAAGGCATAACAAAAACACGTAAGCAACAACGGGAGTTCACTGTAACTCTATCAGAGGGAATATACAATGGGAACATTGGGAAGTTCGTTGTAACTCTGTTACAGAAAGAAAATGAAATGGGTTAATCATTCTTTTCTATCTGATGAAGAATATGAAATGAGTGAAGTTAATAGAAGGAAAATTATAACAGAAGCAAATTAGATGGTGTATTTAATTTTTCTTTTAGCCTAAGCCAATGAAAGCAAAGGTTTTCTTTTAGTATCATATTAGTGTTGAAACCCGTGTGATGCACGGGCTAGTACAATATTTTGTTTTACAGGACTGAATTATATTACCTAACAAAAAATTATCTGTATCCAAAAATATAAGTTTATCTTATTATACACATGTTTATATGATGGGTAAAATTTAATCTAATTTTAACACTTTATACACAAATTTATTGTACACATGTTTATGGTCTGAAACTTTGAACCCTTGTCAAAAAATAGAACACATCATTATTTAGGCCCTGTTCTTTTGGAATAAAACGGAGCTAAGCTGAACTGAAAGGAGCTGAAGTGAGCTGAACTAAAGTGAAGTGGACTGAAATGAAGAAGTAATTATAATGGAGATGAGCTGAACTGAAGTGAACTAAAGTGGACTGAACTAAATTGAACTGAATAGAGTTGAGCTAAGCTGAGCTGAATTGAATTGAAGTGCCAAAAACTTAAGTCCAAAAAAACAGGGCCTTACTCAATTCCAATATTAAAATAAACCACTCTTCAGATTTACGGAGTAGTAGCATTATACATTTATATACCTAATAGACTTACAGTTGTGACATGTTGATTTCATCCAATTTTTAAAACAAAATTAACATATAACCTAAACTAATCAACTTTTTACACAATCTCTATACAATTGAATAATATAATAACTTAATAGTAATCAATTATGGACTATCAGTAAACATTAATCAATAATAACACAAATATTAAAAGCTAAAAAAAATTAACTTTTGCTGTTGAAATTTTAGTATAGTATAACAATGACTTGTATTTATGATGCTACATAAATTGTGACAATCAAATCCTATTATTAATAGTGATTATTTATAATCACTCCAACAAACATAAATATACTAATGCATATGAAAGATTAAAATCCTAACGAATTTGGAGTTGACATATTCATGTTTTTACCTCACCATGAGTTTTCTCCTATGTGTCTTCCGATTGTCAAGTATTGACTAATCTTAAATACTCGTAATAAATAATAGTCATATTTTTCTAATAAGATTTTCCAGGAATTGATCTATAGTTTTCACCTTGGTTTATATGGAGCAAATAGTTTGAAATATATATATAAGATTTTACAAGAAATAGAAACAGTATCATAGAACTCTTCTATTTCTCTCCTACAATTCTTCTTTAGGATACTACACACTACTATTTTTCTTTAGGATTTATGCGGGCATGCAACCGAAGCTCAAACGTTTAAGGATCTGGGCAAACGGAAGGATTCTTTTGGTAGAAATTGCAGAGGCATGAAAGAAAAATTGAGTAGAGCAATCACATGAAAGAACCCAAAAAAAAAAATTATGGCTTCAGTTTTTAAAGAGACAAAATCAATATCAAAGTTGACAGCAAGTATAGGTGCTTCTTACTGAGTGAAGTTTTGACAATTTAAAGCTTTGATTAATCAATGACCCATACTTGAGAAGAACGATAATATTATAATAAACTCACCAGGAGAGGTACTACTTGCAGGTGGAGAAGGACTTCTAGCAGATCGGTTAGGAGATACATCGGGTGTCTTTTCAGGTGTCTTCTCAGCTGTAAGGGCTGACGAAAGGGCAGCCAATGCAGCAGCTCTTTGTGATCCCTGACCAGTACTAACTGGCTTAGGAGCAGAGGCTATAGCAGGTTTGTTTTCAGGTGACGGATTTAAGGCAGATGACAATGCAGCTAAAGCAGAAGCTCGTTGAGTTGCTCCCCCTTGGTTTGACCCATTTGTCCTCTGCACATGCCAAAAAATCAAACCACTTAAAAAGAGGAAAATATGAGTGAAACTAAAAAAAATCAATCCATATAGAAAGTACACAAAATACAACACATAAGTAGGTTGCAAATTACACTAGATAAAGTAAACACAATAATATTTTCAGTCTCTCTTGCTTAGGCAATATCCCCCCCCCCCTGTCCTCTGTCTTTTCCTACATGGTATTTAATAAAAATAATAAAATAAAACTCAATGAAATGACTGTAAAATTAAAGAGCAATAAGGGAAAAAAAAAAAAAAAAAAA
>PYUH01000019.1:394051-438329 GCA_016808085.1 Suaeda aralocaspica
AAAAAAAAAAAAAAAAAGGAAAGTAACAGTAATAGATAGTAAAACAAATAGGCATGAAGTAAAAAAGTTGGGAGGGAGATAATGAAGGATTACTATATCATATACACCCTTTCATTCCCCTGTTTTCTTATCAAAGGTTTTCTTTTTATTTCTTTCCAAAGAGCTACCAGCCTGAGCAAAACAAAAAAATTACATATATATATATATACTCACATCAGGAGAATTGGACTTTTCTCCAGAAGAGGGATTGAAAGCTGATGACAAGGCTGCCAAAGCTGAAGCTCTTTGTGTTGCTCCCCCATTTGATTTAGCTGGATCCTGCAAAGAGACAAACAAACAGCAATCAGTATATATTGTATCACAGCTGTTTCCATAAGGAGAGCCATGGCCCAATAATATTATATTTTTGTATCAATTGATTCAAGAAGTACCTCTGCAGAATGGCGAGCTCCAAATAATAGCATGATTTTCTTTTGAAATGAGTTCCCCTGGGCCTATTAGAAAAAGAATCTCCATGAGAATCAGCCACAAAAGCTAGCTATCCAAAATATCACTACAAAACAGTACAGTTAGCACAGCTTGTATAAGTGCTTCTATATACACAATTAATGGACTACAAGATGATAAAGATTTCCATTAGCAATCATTTCAACAAACTTTGAAGCAAAATTCCAATAAAATAATATAATCAACTACAACAGTTACAAACTAATCAGTCTAAGACTATAGGGACTAAAAATCAATAGTCCCTCACTTACAAGCCAACTCATTTTTTCATGAAGCCCGCTTTTAAACTTAAACTTACTGTATTCAGATAACAATGATTACATTGAAGCATCGTACACCATTATTCCCATACAACAAAATTTTCATATTTTTCATGCAATTTTTTGGTTCTTACTTCACTATCCAACTGTAAATTTGTAAGTTCCAAAAGAAAACACAAGTGTCAACTACATAAGCAACTGCTGATTATGACAGTGGCTAAATATAGTAGCACACAACACAATCAAAATACTAGAAATACAACATTATCCATTCTCTAAGGTTTAGATGCACCTACAATTGCTTTAGCTGGCTCCCATGAAAAGTATGTTGTAAAGAAGCATGGTTCGTTTCCTTCTGTGGTTCTGTAAAGTGGGATCTGCGGAGAGAGCCCTTCCAATAAAGCAGCCATCTGAATATAATTCTGCAAACGGACAAGTTAAGGATAAATTTCCATACTAGCACATTAGAAATATTGTCATTATTGAACACAATTTTAAAATAGAGTACCTGTCCAATTTCAAAAGCTGTCTGCTTTTCTTTAGGGTCAACTGACTGACCAACCCAAATGAAAACTTCAACATGAGTGTCAAGTATCATCATATCCTCGGTCAACAAATCATCTTGTGTAAAATTGCAAATTTCCTCAACCTGCAACATAAATATATATTCCAATGAAATCTTTGTTTCTTACAACTACGCACTAAAAGACCAGAGAGATGCAACAAAATTTGAGTTGACACATACCTTAAACTTTCCTGCAGATCCACGTCCAACACAAAAAAAGAAAAGAAAGACAATACATTAGTCAGGGGGAAGTTTTAAATCAAATCAGTTTGACAATGAGAAGTTTGAGAATGGTTTTCTTTCTTAGTCGGTGGGAAATTTATTCATTTCTATTGAGGAGTTATATAGCTTCTTTTTTCTGCAGCAATTTTGTACTGCATGATGGGGGTTAATAATCAACATTTGAAATATAGATTTCATTTAAAAATTCCTATGTTGCCATTAATTTAGATATATGAAATTTAAAAAGAGAAATGTAAAATGAGGTAAGAACTCTCAGAAAACCAGCATCCAACCTTTCTTAAAAGAATAGGAAAACAGGTGTGGGTCCCTGACAATTTCCTGAGATGACTTTTTGCTCGTGTAAGGTTGTTTTCCTCCAATTGCAGACCAAAACACTGAATTTTCAGTTCCTTCTTTAGCATGCTTAATAGTACTACCAGGCTGAAAAAGGAAACCATAACCAGTAACATACATCAGCTATAGTAGGCAAACTCAAAAGTAGATACTAAAGCCAATAATTGTTAAACAACGTTATTAAGTGTCTATTTAACAATCCATAGCACCATTGGACTTCTCAAACTCCCAAAAGGTACTGCACCAAATGATTGCCAGACGTATCCGTATCATAAGGGTTAAACGCACTTGATATAATTCCTCACAATTGATCTATCTTTCTGTCACTTGGTCAAACACATAAAAAAAATTAAGCTTGAAATATCATAACTGACGCTTCAAATCCTTGTTCAGCCTCCATGTATCGCATTGCGTTGAGGATCCATTTAACACAGTTCTTACTTCAATCTTCAGTTTTTGCAGCTAGAAAGACCCTCGAAAGGAATCATTTTACTGTTGATTGGCATAAATATAAAAAAAGAAAAACTCAAATTTGACATATAAAAACCCAGCAATTGGAACATTTTACTTTCTCTAATTTAACTTGCTTTGGTAGGGAATACAAAAGCAGTGGTGATACATTAGTTTGAGCAAGAGTCGGTCTGGCACAGCACAGACATGATGATCCTCATTGTAAACACAAGTGAAACAAACAGGGTCAAGAGGCAGGGTACAAATATTGCACAAATCATTTTGGGATATACTTAACAAAAATAAATAGAAGGCTCCACTTTCTAGTTTCCGACTTTCCTCCGGTGCTTCTATGAAAACTAAGTTGGTTAAATTCTTTACAAGAGATGGTTTAAAGTGGATCAGCACGTTAAACAACTATCAGGTAGACCCACTTAATATTAGGAATCAGTAACTAATCAATTTTCCAATGATACATTAAGGAACATAAATACTAAGTTGTCAATACAATCCATATGTGTAGCATAGTTTCCTAAGATTTGACATGCCCATTCCACAATGCCAAGGGTAATGGGTATAAATAACATCATGAGAATAAAAGAAAACAGCAAAAGGTCAACTAAGTGTGGGGCCGTGGGGGAATTTCCAATAAATGCAGCAATAAGTTTTATTCATTCGCATTGCCAAAATTTAGTACAAAGAACAAAAGGTGTAACCTTCAAAAATTCAGCAATTTTGGCAGCTAGCTGTTGCAGCTCAAAAGTGCTCTGATTGCCATGCCAAACGAAAACTGAAGAGCCCGATTGCAGAATAAAGCAATTATAGGAGTTTAGTAAAGTTGCCTCCTGAAATGGGAATATGAATCTTTAAAAAAAGTAATAAATGGACAAAGAACAACACAAGAGGACGGCATCATCAAAACAATCCAGAAACAAAGATATCAACTAGACAAAAATGAGCAACAAAAGTCACTGGAAAATAGGAAAACAGGATTGTCAATTCCTAAAAACATTAATTTTGACAGCATAAGCCAAACACAACCAAACCACAACCTTAACGACATCAATGCCTTTGTCAATATGTTAACTCTACTGCACAACCATTGGGCCGACTTTGCTTTATGGGACTGAATGTTGGGCTTTGTAGTATTGTCACCTCCACCAAATGAATATGGAAGAATACGTTGGATGTGTGGGCATAAAAGAAAAGATAAAATAAGGAAGGAGGTTATTAGGATGAAGGTGGGGGTTGCTTCTATTGAGGAAAAAAATGAGGGAAAATTGTCTAACAAAGTTAAGACATATAAGACAGAGACTGAGCAACACAACTGTAAGGAGTTTGGAAGAGTGGCAGTAGGATGGACGGAGGAGAGGTAAAGACAGACCTAAGCAAACTTGGATGTGTGTTGCTAGTGGATGAGGTGTTGGGGCTTGAAAAGAATTTAGTGTTAAAAAAGGAAGAATGGAGAGAGAGGACTTATGCAGATATCTTTTGTTATCCCTCTGATTGATTCAAGTCGAACCGACCCCAAATAATTTTGAGACTACGACTTTGTTGTTTTGTTGTTGTTGGTGAATAGTAATGGTGCTAAGAACTGGAAAAATTCACTGTGGTGATGTTCACCAAAATTTTATAATGATCAAAATTAAGTTTGACAGGTAACATAATTTTACATTAAAAATTTGTAAAACAACATGATGGAACTGGCAAAACACAAAAAAAAGTGATTTACAAGAGAACAATCTAGCACCAACAAAAAAAGAAAAGAAAAAAGGAGCAAAAGGATACAGATGAGAGTTAACGAAAAAAGAAATCATGCCATAAAGATGATGCAAAAAACGTATTAATTAAATCAGAAACCCAGGCTCCGAGCACGGGGAATCTAGACATAATAGTGATCCCACATACTCACTCTGCATTTTATTACTTGCTACAAATTTTACTTTTGCATTATTCACTAGTACACTTTGAAGGTCCTTTAGATCATATACGTATATAAAAAATAGTCATATGAGATATTGTTAATTCGTCACGATATATATACTTTCATATATATAATTTTTTACATGTACAAAATTAGAGATATTAACGTTTAGAGTAAGTCTTGAAAACTGAGTAAATAGTGAATGTAGCAAGTATTTTATAAAATGAAGTATCGACCATTGAAGTGAAAAGGACACAACTTACACCATGACATACATTCAGACTATTAACTGTCCCATACTCCCATGCTAAGAGACTAAGACCCCTCAAAGAATGTAAATGAGACATAACATACTTACATAGCACCCTTTTACAAAACTCAAATTATTGGTGAGCAGAATATACATACCGCATCAACTTGCATTGCTTTGTTGTTATGCACTGCAGTGTCTGATATCTCTATTAATGCAACACCATCAGCTGCATAAGTTGCATCAGTTAGCCCTTTCTCTTCCACAAGCTTCTTGTACCCAGAGCTTAGTCCACCCTAATTAGAAATTAGGATTGAAAAAACAAGTGTTACAAGATAAAACATATAGAATAATGACCACCACACATCAAACTAAACATGTTCTCTAATAAGGCTATTACAGAAATAGAATTACCTTTAGCACAACCATAGGCTGGAATATAGCAACAAACTGAGGTGGCTCCTTTCCCTGGAAAATACGGCCCTGCAACAGTCCAACCTTTAAAAAGGCCACTCAAAATCAACAACGGCAATAGTCTTACCAACGGAGGGATGAATGTACCAGGACAGGTCTTCCTTTCAGTGAATTACACATTGTGTTAGCCAGCCTCGCTGCCATCTTCTGGTCATCCTGAAGATAGAAGATAAACAAAGTCAGACTTCTGTAGAACCAAAGTAATTATGATGAAAGCATTCCGTTAAGCTAGAGAATTATTCAACAAAATTTTGTAGACCAGAAAAGGTGCAAAACTATCCTATTTCAGAAGCACTTAAAGAAAATATGTGCAGCAGACAACAAAAGGAGATAATTGAGGTTTGTGGAATGAGTCTTCCAAAAGGGGTAGAACTATGAGGGTCATCCAGAACAAAACTGCTTAGACATCATCTTTTGCACAAGTGTTCATTCTCAGACAAAAAGAGACACCAAGAGAGAATATATGTTTATTTTTGTGTGTAAATGAAAGAAGGAAGCAGAGGGAGAGAAGTTAAGGAGTTGCCTTTTAAATTCCCAAAAGCATTACATTGGCTACGTAAAGCAGCATAGAGGTAGACTTCCCTCATGAAAAATGGGATTCGTAACCAGTGGTCAGCAATTAGAATGAAGCCTTTATTCGAGCGACAATCAATAAAAGCAACAATAAAGTACTAAAATGTCCAAATAGTTCACATCACATTTACATTTTCTAAGGCCTCAGTTCTTCTCCCCTACCAGCCACAATTCTATTCACTCTATAATTTGTTAATTTCATCTAAGATTTATATGTACCAAGTAATCATCAGCTTCGGACAGGCGGATTCAATAAATATTAGGCTTAGCATTCATGCTACAACATAAACAAGTCATGGAGAAGCAACATATAGATGTAAATATGTATTTCACAGCTACCATGGCAACACGAAACAAAAAAGTAAAATGTCAGAAGACGCAAATTATACTTAACAAAATGTCAGAAGAAGCACAGAAACCCTACCTCAATACTGTCCTTTCCGATCCACCAGCACAAGTAATAGTCTTCTTTCTTCTCTCCAGAGTGGTAGGTATATAAAATTATGTAGCAATCCCCGCTGTAAAATTTGCCTACATCGTCCTTTGGCACAGGAGTCTTGGCACTACCATTGATTCGCCAAACCTTAAAAGAGACCATAATATTCATTTATCTAAATTAACTAGATAGATGGCACAGACCTTCAACAGTTCCCAACTTTATATAAAAACAAAAGGGGCACAGCCCAAGGATTACTTTGTTATTGCCAAAAGAAAGGAAAAAAGGAGGAAAACAGAATAAACAACATACCTCAATTTTTCCATTAGTTTCAAGCAAGGGTGGAACATCCTCATTAACTGGAGCGCTTTTGCTCGTTCCTTTGGCACCTATACCTTGCTGCTTCAGAAAAGCTAGCAGAGAACGCAAAATATAGAAGTAAATTTCAACTGAATAACAAAATACCACTAAATAGCATTTGTTAATTAGCATAATGAAAATAAACACACCTGCTACTTTTCCCCTTCCTTCTTCAGTACTAGGAGCAGCAGACCCGGTAGGCCAGGAGTCAAAGTGAGACTTGAAAGAATGTGTTTCATGACCTTGAATAACTCGAGTGACACGTGTCGTCTTTGGCCTCTTTTGGCTGACAATGAAGTCCTGGTAGAGGTATTTAAGAACAACAGAGTATCAAGCAATGAAGGTATTTTTTTACCATTCTGAAGGGTACAAAGTCAGCCAAAAAGAGTACAACGGGGACTCATGTCTCATGTACCCTAACCACATGATTGGGTTAGAGTCTGTGTTCGCCTACAACCCTACAAGCTATTAATTTCTCCAACTCACAGGCATGTCTCCAAATGATCTCCAGAGTCAACCAATCTTAAAAAGAAAGAAAAAGAAGCAACGTAAAGATTAAACAAGAAAATAATACCTCTACAGCCTGGCAGGCAGTTTTTCTGTCCTCCAGTTGTGTCACACGACCGAACCAAAGGAAAACCTCAATCCCACAATCCAGCATATAGCATTTGTTATTTTCCAACTTCCCCTTTGTAAGATCACCTTCTAAAGCTTGAACTTGCCCATCATCGATACTACAGCAACCAAAGCAGTATGTCAAAAGTACATAAAGCAGAAAGGCAAGAGCCCCCCCTGTATGTCCTCCAATTAAGCCAATAAAATTCTATTAACTACTCAAACTCACAACCAAAAAGAGAATTTCATTATAACAACAGTAACAAAAGAAAATTATCTACTAAAATTCAAAAAACGGAAACCTAGAAGTGAGATGAAAGGCACAATAAGATGGGGCAACCAGTTGGAATTGGATGAGAAAGAGTTGGAGAAGATATTACACCCGCTCCAAATGTACAATTGCTCTTGCGAAGAATTCCAACTTATCATAATTTATGCTTGAAAGTTGAAACTTCCATGACGTTATTGAAAACTTTTGTGATGAATTGGAGTAAAAGTAGATCAGACCAAAATTTAATTACGTACATACGCAGAAAAACGTGAATAATTTGGCCAGGACACTAAATAGATGCCATGTTTGGTAGTCAATTAGATTCAAGCGAGTTTATTTGCTTATATATTTATAAAATTTATTCATTTTTCTTAAATAGTGATTTGTTGCTTTTAATGAAGCAGGTTTTTTAGTATGCTTATTTGGCTATCATATTGTTCAGCTTATTTCAAGCACTATGATATCCATTTTGGAGTTAGCAATGACAGATATTACTTGAGAATCACCAAAAAAAACAATTTTATTTAATCATATAAAGACCAACAATGCGAACATAAGCTCTCCACAAATAATAGTAAAATTGGTGAAAAATGCTAAAAGTTGATAATTTGATATCAAACAGTTGGACTACTTGATGCCCACACCACAGAAACATAAAAACAAATTCTCATTGACATACCAAATTTAAAAGCTTTTTGCTAAAACATTAAAGAATAGACATTACCTAAAGAGCTTAGCCGCAGTTTCCTCAAGAACAACTTCATCCTCACTTATGACCTTTCTAGCAATTGGGGCAAAACCACCAAAAAGGACCCAGAACTCACCAGAGTCAGATTCGGCTTGTAGGTTTCCATCATCTACAACAAAGATGATTTATGAGAAAAGGATCAGCCATCAGAAAATGGAAGATGGAGAAAAGTATGCAAGCTTTATTCTTTCATACCAACAACAGCCACGTCACACACCCCTTGATGATGTTGGTCTTTGAGAAATTGGACAACTTCCAAAGCCTTGGCCCTTTCTTGTATGCTGGAGTTTGCGCCATTGAACTGATAGATCTTATCTTTAGTATCCAAGATGAAAACATCATCATGATTTAGAGAAGATCGTGCAAACGGAACCTGCACAGCCATTAATTAGATTCTGTTTCATATCTACAGCAATTTAAGGCCCACAGAATGTATAAGTTAGAATCATCATGAGTGTAATTTAGCCCAAGAATACCTGCTTCATCTTAATAGCTCGCTTTCCATGACAAATATACAGTTTTGTTTCAAACTCTTCTTCCACAACCTCCTTAAATCCAGATGCAACTCCACCTTCTAAAGGTATGATACATGGTTTGAAATATGACAAAAATTTGTCAGATTCAAACCCTTGGATCTCCCTATGCTGCACAGCCCTCCCCCCAAGAGCTACATCTAGCTCGACTGTTTTAATAGCAGCTGTTCCAGCCTCATCCTATCATAATACCAAACCAAAAGGTAAGCGCTGCCCACAGGTACCGAAAAAGAAATTAGCTGCCAAGAAAAGAAGATTAGAATGAAAGACTAATAGAAAGACCTACCTGGCTGGTATCTTTTCCAAGCCAAAAGTGAATGTCATATAGATAAGCACCACCTCTACCAGAACTTGTCTGCAAAATTATATTACAAATTAAAGGCAAGAAAATATAATGTAGACTCTCATATTGAGTGGTGTGGAAAATACAGAAGAAATTCCATTAATTTAAAGGAGACAACTGCTCCTTCCATGCAAGGATTCAAGATATGGTCATAATAACTTGATGCAGTAAACGGGTACTAAGGCTCTGTTTGGTAGGGTATAAAACACTTTCCAATGTAAAATTTTTTCCATTATGAAGGTTTTCCGGTTGTTTGGTTGCATGTAAATTGTAAAATGGTTTTCCATATTAAGCATTTTCCATTGTTTAGTTGAACTAAAAATCAATTACTTCAATTGTGTTCCTCTCAATTTTGGGGGAAATTTTTTTCAATAAGGTGGAAAATGATTTTCCATCCTAGGTTTTACATTTTAAAATGGGAAAATAGTTTTTAGGGAAAACATTTTACACCCTTCCAAACGGACCCTAAATGGGTAAATGTATTTAAACAGTCAACTATGTTTATCAAAATCCACTAAATTACAAAACTGAAAATTAACACTTCGGTCATCCCTTTTCATCATTTAAAACCCGCATATCAGAAGCAAAGATGCCATTATAAAAGGATTAGCATCAACAATTTATAAGTGAGTTTTAGTAGCCACTTAACTAAGTAGTCTTAGGCAAACTAAGGGAAAACCGCTTGCGTTGGTTGAGCCATGTGAGACGGAGAACTCAAGGAGTTCCGGTGGGACGAGTGAAAAATTGGGATTGAGGGATCTCAAACGAGGTAGGGGGAGACCGAAAATGACTTGCTTGGAAGGTGTTAGACGAGACATGAAGCTTTTGGATTTACAGGATAACGAGGTTCTCGATACCATATGGAATGATTAATTTTGGTTCATGTAGCCGGCCACAATTATGAGACTAAGGCGTTGATTGATTGATTGAGAAACATAGTAGTTTATTAGCCTTTCCACCTTTGTCCCCCTTTTTATCCTCTTTTTGCGTATTTTACATGAAAACCAACCTTTATGTCATATCTCTAGAAATTTCCTTGAAGATTTGATTGTGGTTATAAGAGCGGGTTCGCGCCATTGCAATATAGTGATGATAACAAGAACACTATTACTTCAAAAGTTAAATCACCAATTACCCCAAAATGAATGCAAGCACGAAGAAAAGCATAAGAACAGAATAGTAGAGAATAAGGCCTTGAAATGATGATGCAAAACAAAATAATTACTACGTAAATTATTATACCTGTAAGACAATGTACGAGTCTCCCATGTAGAATTTTCCATAGTCAGACTTTGGTAGTGGAACAGGTTGGAAGTCTTCAATTCTCCATATTTCAGTCCCTCTACGACGAGTTAAGTCTCAAACAGGTAATTAAATAGTATCATGACTCGTGAGGAACTTAAAACAGCTCAAAACAAAAAACACATGCGTACAAATTAAGCTACATTAATCAGAAAAGGTTTTGACTAGTAATGTTTAAACAACCATATCAAGGGTTTATCCAATGCATTTTAGAATGTTTGGCATGTATAATTCTCAAAAATTCAAAGTGTCGTATATAACAGCAACCTAGAGTGAAACTATGAATCCTAAATAGCGTCACCTTTTCTAAAACTAGCTCTCATATTAATATCCACAGATCAGTCAAACTCCACACTCGACATTTGAAGCAACAGAATATATTGAAGTTACTTAAAAGTACGCGAAAAAAAACAAGGATACGGTTTCTGTCCTGCTCCTTGGAAAGCAGGGTCCAATGCCTTTGTAGAGCCAGACATCAGTGTGTTGACAACAGCAACGATTGAAAGTCCTTGAACTAATTTCTATAATACACAGCGACACTGCAGAAACCGAAAACAAGATCAACAAACAATAGCAACACTAAAATAGCTCGCGAAAAAACAACAAAAGACATATCTTCAATCAAAGGTTCATTCTACAAAAATTTAAATTGCCTATAATTTCAAACATCAATTTTTTCCCACCAAAAAAATAAAAACCAAGCATGAACTATCCAACGCCTAATAAAACTACAAGCATTTTAGCTGCAATTCTAAACTATCAATAATCAATAGAAGTAATCGCAATCAAATTACTAAGTAAGCCGAAATCGCTTACTAAATCAAACAATAAAAACAATCGCAATACTTCAAAAAGAATTGATTATAATACAATGCTTCAAATCAAAGATGAGGTTTTGACTAAACAAAGCTTATCTTAATTTACAACAAACCTAATCAAATCAAATTTCATAAACAACATAACAAACAAATTCATGCAAAAATCAGAAATTAAGCTGATAAATCAAACATAAATGATCAAAATTTACCAAAAAAATCGCAACAAATTCCTCAGATCAATCAAAACAATATTAAAAATACAAATTTCATCAACGATCAACAAAAAAAAACCATAAAAAAAAAATTATAAAAAAAATTCAAGAGAAAGATCTAACAATACTACAATTAATTGAAGCAACAAAATAATCAAAATACAAACCTAAAATCGATCAAACAGACAATAATCAACGATCTCAAACTCAAAATTTTGATTTAATAAAGATAATTAATCATAAATTATGATAAATTTCGACAATAAAAGCTGCAATAAAAATGATAAATGTAGCAGAGGAGAGAGAAAGAAGAGAGAGAAAATCGTCTTTGGAGCTGGAAATGTAGAGAGAGAAAGTAGACAAAAAAAAAGAGATGACGAAATATACCTTCAGTGATTGAATTGAAATAATAATTGCTTACTTTTAATTTAATTTTTTATTTTTTAATTTAATTTTAGGAGTATTAATTTTAATATTATATATATATATTTATTTATTTATTTTTTTTTTGATGTTTTTGAATTTTCGAACTTTTTAATGTTTGTGAGAAGAAGATTGATTGGAGGAGAAGAATGAGGAAGGAGAGAGAAAGACTTGTGTGATGAAATGAGAAGAAGAAAGGAGGGGTATGTTTGGTAATAAAGCGGGAAAATGGGGGGTAATTATGACAGGCTTGTGATATAAAATAAAATTATGGGGAAAATGGTGGCACCGGTTTTTTTTTTTTTTTAATTGTTTTTTTTATGAAGTATATGTCGTGCAACCGAAAAACTCTTTACTTTGCTTTTCTTTAGAGTTTTTGACTACATGAACTCATAAAGTTCGCAATTTTTTTTTATTGCAATGAGTTGATGACAAGCTTAGAAATGAAAATGATTATAAAAACTGAAAGCGACAAATTGATTTTATTTTTGTATACGGATGAACTAGATTCGAAAACGGCTACTCATATATAGTACTTATGCTACATAATTTTTAAAATTCATAAAAATAAGTTATAATCATGCAATCATGTTGTAATAGGAATTTTATAATATATCTCGTATATTAACAATTGATAATATAAGTCATGTTCTATATAAGTTCACATCAAGAAAATGAATTGTTACAATGACTATAAATCGAAAGAATGCCAAGGTCAAATATGATCTATGATGATACCATGTAAGTCAAACAATTATTGCTCATAAGAAGAGCATGAAATTTTTATTTTTTGTACTTATGAAATTTGATTGATGCAAGCGTTATTGGTTAATTAGAATGGGGGCTACGATGACATAAAATTTACGGGGCCCTGTACAACTTGTTAAAATAAGGCCCTTAATTCAATATATATTCGGTACCCAATTTTTTTTTCATAAATAAAATTTAGTATATTAGAGAACATTTATTTTTCATTTGTAAAATTGAAAGAGTTGATAAAAATGATATATATGAAAAATTGGGAGATACACAATATGCAAAAATCAACTCCATCCAAAAATTATAGAGTTAATTAAGCATTGAAAGATTAGATTTTGGTAGAAGAGAAATGTAATTTGGAAGATTGTTTGATGGTAATTGATAATGGAAAATGGAGAGTTTTTTGGTAATGAGTTTGATAAATTGAGAATTTAGGGCCTGTTTACTTCAGCTTAAAATCAGTTCAGTTCAGCTCATTTCAGTTCAGTTTAGTTCAACTCTTCTTTTATTTTGCTACTCATTAATCCTTCATAAAAAAAACTTTCAGTTTAGTTCAGTTTAGCAGTTTTCAACTGAAGTAAACAATCCCCTTAGAAGGAAGAAGTATGATTTGATGATAGCTTGAGGGTTGAGCGGAGAAAACTATGTTTGGGAATTGGGGCCTTTATTAAAATTTCCAACAAGTTCGGAAAAGATTTGAAAACTGGTCAATGCAAACTTTACCTTACTTAACTACTATTCCAGTTTTAGTTTTATGTATTCTTATGAAACTAATAAATATATAACTAATGTTTGAGGCCCTGAAAATTTGAGGGCCCTATTCCGTCGACCACCTCACATACCCCAAAACCGACCTTGACCAAAATATGTTTTAGGGGAAAATGTGCTTGTAAATTGTAGGGCAAGGGTCGAGGAGATTGACAATGATCTAAAACAAAAAAGTAGAAATAACGAATTATGATGTTCGAAAATATAGTAATTTAAATCTTTCTTTTTTGTGGTAAAAGATTGTAAATATAATCAATGATATACTCCGTAATATAATTTTCTTAGAAGGATTTGTTATAATTAAGTTTACACTTGTTTAAAATACTACACTTTTTTATTAATAAAGAATAAATAAATTATGAATCCTCTTTCAAAATCACAAATTCAAATGATAGATCAAATAAGAATATTTTTTTAGTGCTAGAGAGTCACAAGGGTTGAGTGACAATCGATCTCAGAATCTTCTAGAATCAAGAGGAAAACTTTAGCACTTGAACTACCCCTCACCCTCATATCAAATAAGAATATGACAATATCAAACTATCGTGACATGGTTTATTTTATGGTTAAGAGAACCACATAGATGGATAGTGAAAATTAATCTAAAAATCTCTTGAAACTTGAAACTAGGAGAGTAATAGAAAAACTCAAACCACACGAATTATCACTCACTCTTTAATCGCATGATTTATCAATTCACCACGAATACACCACTAATGAGTTGTATGTACTATGTATTGCGCCTACATGACGGTGAACCTTTTGGAAATGGAGTACATTCCTTTCAAAGGTATTAGCTGGGACTTTCTAAAAGTAGGACTGTGTGTAGGACATCCAAACAACACCCATTTATCCTCTACTTTGCTTTTGCTTCAATTGCCCCCACCAAATGACCAACCTCCCTTTTGCTTGCCGCTTAGTTTAACAAGATTAGAGTTTGCTAAAGTGGAAATTGGTTAACTAACCTCGTATAATCTCTTTAATTAATGGTAATTTTAGTCTTTTAACCTAAGGGATTTTACCATATGTTTATTAATAAGCTTTTGACATATATATATAATTATATATCTCTAATGGTTTTACATACTTCGACCACATATATGTTCTTCGTTCTCCACATCATTAGACTTTAAATCATATTATTCTCACAAAAATTTATATAAGACGATTTTATTTGGTAAAATCAATAAATAGTTACGAAAAATAGATACTAATTAAGTCAATAAGTATAATATGGAGTAGTTACAGAAAATTCACAAATAGTTGAGGCTTTATCAATAAATGGCCTTATTGGAATTGTTATTTATTCATATTTTTCTACTTGGTCAATAATTTTAACATATTATATAAGGCTAAACAGTTGTGTACAACCCTCATAACGAAACAAAAACATATGAAAAAGATATTCAATTCCGTCCTAATCTATAAAGCAACTTTTGTGAAGGGAAAGTGTCTTTTTGAGAAAAATAGGGAAACAACTTCTTATAAAGTGAAGTGGAGCAATTGCAAGTTGCAACAAGACGATAAATATTTGTGACCTTAATACTGACTTACCGAGCTAATAGTGCTACTAATTAAGATGAATGTGCTAATTATGATTATGATGCCGGAAATAGACTAAATAACGATTAAGCTTGTAACCGCGTCACGAAAACAAGAAAGGTACAAGGAGTATGAAAACAAAATCACTTCCATGGATTATCATTAGTCAATTTGTGAATTACCATTCATCCATTCTTAGGAAGAAGATAGAATCATAGAATGAAGAAAGGAGATAGTTAGGCGGCCGTTAAAGAACAAATTCAGTCTCAGTCATTCTAAACTTGACAAATCAGGCAAGCTAATAACTACTTTTCCCTTTGTCCTATTCAATAACAATATTTGATGTCCAAACAAACAATGATAAGAACATGCCAACATGTGATTTTGTCAAAACTTTACACACAAAGAAACACACAAGATAAGTACATAATGAAAGTGCCAATGAACTTATCTTCGGGTTCAAGTTCAAATACATGATGCATGCCTATATTCATGGCAGAAAACAGTATAATGAACCGTAATCTTATGCATCCGGTCCGACAACTTAATTAATGGTTCACTTTCTTAAACTTCCAGTAAAAATCACAATCATATTTAGAGTCCTAATAGTAATTAAGTTCTGAACACCAGCATTACAAAGTGAAACAAAGAGTTGATTTAACACTATTTACAAGATAAAGTCGCAGTCAATCAGTTGAAGACAATCAAAGGTCACACTTCCTGATGTGAGATCATGCTCCCAATACTCTTTCCAAAATTAAGTACCGTGTTGATAGTATAAATCAAAGGTTGTTGAGGGTAGTAACAAACAGTTCCGACTAAATGGTTTTAAGCAGATATATATAAAATAAACAGTAAACACCATGCAAACTTTAGAAGTGATGACTTTAGAACTTAGTCGCTTAAGCAGGAAGGGCAAAAAATTCTTCAAGCTGGCTTTCACTAACCACCACGCCAAGCCACTTATTTCTCACAGCATTTACCAAATCTGCTTCAACAGCAGGTACAACATCAGTACTGCGAATTTCCATGAACTCATTCAGGTTATGCACTGCTCCATCTGAAAAATAGAATGTCATGAGTGTCAATAAGGCATAACCATCAGGGAAAAATAAGAGTAAAAGAAATCAGGTGAAGTAATGATTAAAAATCTACTAGATATACTTACTATAGGAAGAAATACATACCCCACAAACAATTAATGCAAAGGGGAAAACAAAGTTAATCCTATATAGCATACCTTGACAACAAGGTTGAACATGTGGGCTGTTTTGACGTTGTAATAGCCCGCATGAGAATCACAGAGCATAAAAACTTTCACAAATCTATTTGCTATTATGTACCTTCAGCAACAATAGGATCATATGCAGGCGGTTGAGCCTTCCAACTCCCATCCGATTCCTTCATGTGTCTTCTATCAGAAGCAAAACAGCGGAGAAACATAGGAGCATGTACAATTCGATAAAATCTGGAGAGATAAAACAAGGAACCAAACTGGTTCAGAGCACTCATTTTAATGGCCAAAAAGCTTGGTACATAATTGCATTAAAATAAAATTCATTGTGATTTCAAAAATTGGAGAAAGAAAAAGTGTAAAGTTCATGCTTTCAAAAGATTATGGGCACACCTTCGGTACTCAGCAAAGAGCGGAAACGATGGACGAAAGGTTTCAGCAACATAAGTTGCTAAAGGAGTTGGGAATGGAAGAGTGGAATCCAAATCCCATACTTGTGAAGACTTAACATTTTCTTTTCTCTGCAATTATAGGTAAACATACTCAACAAAACTAACATGGGTAGATACTAGATATAAAGCAGCAGATGTACAAAAAAGATAAAGAGAAACTATTTCCATTTCAGTAAATTCTTTATTCATATCATGAAAGAGGATTCCAAAAGAATAAAGGAAGTTGATGTGCGATATCACCTGTACACAGATTACATGGTAGTCCCACAGAATGATCCCATCAGCCCTATGGCTGGCCTTCTGGTGCCAAAGTGGAATCTACAGCGAATATCCAAGTCAACACCTATCATTATAAACAGTTCAAACCTCACTTCACCCCTGATAAGGCAAGTGATTATGGACAAGTGTTGAACACTACTTCAGCCCATGAATCAATAATAAGACTCATAAATGAATTCCGGACATAGGTACGCGTCCAAGAGTCTACAATGGAAATTCTAAACTTAAAGATAATGGGAAAAAATTACAAGTTCTCAAAGTTATATGATCTAGAGTCTACAAGTTTTAAGGATACTTTCTTTTGTATATTAGTATACATGTATCTACAACTCTACAAGCAGAATTATATTGATTTTTCCATTATTGGCCAGCATTGAAGTGTCCATACTCCATACCCACTCAGGGTGTGAATATTAAACACAGAACCGGAGGTAAAATGAATGTTTCAAGTATCTCAGGGTCCAACTAAGATCTCATATTGATGGATGAAAAACTGATAATTTCAGCTGTTACACACTTAAAAATCCAAGAGCAACAGTTGCAAAAGATCTCAAGGTTAATAGCATATTGTTCATCATACTAAGACAATTAGTGTAGTAAACAGCATGTCCATTGTCCACTACTCCATTGTTAGAGGCTATGTTGCACATCGAACAGGGATCTCATGTCCTGGATAAAGATCACATCTTGTTTAAGAAAGTGAAAAGGAGAAAATTCAACTGAGAAGTAAAGTTGGACATGCCTGTTTCCTATCATTAGAAATAAAAACGACAAAAAAATCAGAGTTCTCTGTTTCTGCATTCTCAGCTGAATATAGTTTCTTGCAAAGCCTGTACACATTCTCCTCACTACAAAAAAAAAGGCAGCTAGATAAGCTAATGATCCCTAGCAGTTTAAAGACCAATCAGTAACAGAGATCTATAAAATGCCATGAAGTTCCTAAACATGTTGTACTACCACCATCAGAAGCAAAAGATGACTATAATAATTATGGTACGCCAAAAGTGCCGGGAATCCAGTAGCAGAAATCCAGGATCACTAGGATAGTCAGAGAAAATTTATAAGAATTAATGGACGTTTCAGAAAAAAGTGTATCATTCATATGACAGAAAATTGATATAACAACATGCATGTAAATTTAATCGAAGTATATATGCAGTGTACATATTTCAGCGCATGAAACATCCTTTGCCAATAGATCAAGCAAAATATTTTTCACTTTAGCTTTTGTCAAATTGTAGATGACATTATCAAGGAGGAATACATATTCAATTTTACTCAAACACCTGTCATAGTAATGAAATTTTAGTGTAGCGATATAAGGCACTCAATCACAAATGAGAACGACTATTCCATCCGTTAGGCTAACAATTGTCTATACTATTTCAATTAACTGACCGCGCACAATTTTGCAATCAGCTCAGGGACTTGAAGTAATTAGTGGTATTTAGTCAACTGTTCATACTATTCAGAACAAATATTCCAACAAACCATAAGCCTTGAAAACAGAAGACCACTAAAAAATGTGTGCAAACTTCAATGAAAAACTTGGTCCAAATTCAACAAAGCTTCAAACTCGGTAAAACATCCAAGGTGGAAAAGACCCATTTTTTTTCGTGAATCACATAATTTCACAATTGGTGCATAATACTATAGTAGCGTATTTTTCCCAAAATTTTGTATACTCTATGAGTCCATCCAATTTGATAAGCGAATTTTGACACACTCAACAAGGTACATCAAGTTCTGCATGTTTTTAGATACTAAAACCTATTGTAATTTTTTCCGAAAGAACTTTCAACAACTAATATTTCAAAAGTTCTATCAAATAAGTGTGCCCTCACTTGAATATACACAAACAAAATACAGTTAAAGCTCAATTATACTTTACAAAATCCGAGACTCCGAGCACAAATTATACTAGATAAGTGAACATCAACACCCACGGTTCGCCTTGGATCCACATAATGGCATCTTCAATTATGAGCATTTTACAAATTTGTTCCATAAAATAACCAACTCAAAGGCAAAGATAACCATTACTCGAAATCGAATACCCTTCAATTCATCACCAAATATATATGATATAGCCAAAAATTTCTAATAGCATCAAACATCATGCCTGATTTTGATTTCAAAATAACCCTAAAACAACCCATTGACCTAAATAACACAATCACACTATTACTCCCAAAAAAATCAAAAAGTCTCACAAAAATCACAACTTTTTTGATAATCAACTATCAACCCCATTAAATAGCAACAAAATCATCATCAAAAAACCAAACTTTTCTATAAATAAATC
This sequence comes from Suaeda aralocaspica, assembly GCA_016808085.1. Lineage (NCBI taxonomy): Eukaryota > Viridiplantae > Streptophyta > Magnoliopsida > Caryophyllales > Amaranthaceae > Suaeda > Suaeda aralocaspica. The sequence goes on from PYUH01000019.1 coordinate 413,031, forward strand.
TCACAAACAAACAAAATTTCCAGAACTCCATTAAAATAAGAAAAAGAACCTTAAAATCTAACATTAGCATCAATCAACAGTAAAGGAGTAATCTTTACATAAAATTAAACAAATAAATCAATTTATAATCATAAAAAAGTCTAAATGCAAGCATTAACATAAAAAAGAATGAATTAAAAGAAGTGGGGGTAAATTAAAAGAAGAATAAACATACCAGTAATAAGGTGTGCGATCATATTGGGGAGTTTCCTGAGAATCCATTGTGAAATTAGAATTGGGGTTTTTGATTTCTGTTTTTCAGTTATTTTTATACTACAGTCTAACAGCCTGTGCTTTTCAAGTTATGAGTTGGAAAGGAATGTCGCAACCTTAGAGTTTGTGTCGTGGGCTATAACGAAGTACATCGACCTCGTCTAAAAGTCTAAATCTACATAAAAGCGTTAGTTCTGAAGAAAACCACCTAAAACTAAAAAAAATGTATTCGGTGAGAGTGAGGGATAGCTCAACTGCTCAAGTGGTAAAGCTTCCCTCTCGATTTTAGGAGATCCTGTGATCGATTTTCACCTCTATTCTTGTGGCTCCTTAAACAAAACAAAAAAAAAAAAAAAATTGTACTCGATACATAAATAAAGTAAAACATTACCAAATAATGTACTTACACCAAATTTTCTAAATAAAGAGAAAAAAAATAAGCATGAGATAGATAGAGGCAAACAACGATTTGAAAGTATGCATGAAGTGGGTCCCTTTGATCGAAAATTTGGTCTAAAAATGTCGTTTCCTAGTGTTATACAAACTTGAACCAAGGGTAGTTTTTTGAAAGTGTTACATGATAAAATTTAAAAACGTAACAGTTTTAGGTAGTTTTTGACAAAACTTTCTTTCATCAATATTAACTTGCTCACTTTCACAATTACACCCTCAAATATGCTCTTAAAATACATGCTAAGGAGCTATGTTGCGAATAAAATAGAATGGAAAAAGTACATACAATGATAAAATAAAAAATTTTGTTGCGAAGGTTACATAACTTGTAAGATACATACTTTCGTATATATTTTTTTGCCAAAGGGTGGTTGTAACTTGTAAGACATACTTAGGAAAAGTGACACTTGATAAAAAACGTAAATAGTTATACCAGAAGCCATGATCAACAGGTCAAGCAAAGCAAAACATTTTAGAAAATTTATACAGTCACAATGTTGCACAATTTAGCTCTCAAGTTAATCATATCACCAACAACCACAGCAGAAGATTAGAAACATTATATAAGTCCTAGCAATACTGTGAAATCTTGGTCTCAAGAGATCCTTTATCGGCACCAACCACCTTGTCAATCTCTTTCCCGTTCTTGATGAAATAGAACATAGGAACACTGCTGATATTCCATTTTGAAGCCACCTCTCTTGCTTCATCTATGTCCACTTTCAAGAAGACTGCATGCGAGTATTTTGTGGCAAAACTGGCATAGACAGGTGAAATGGTACGGCATGGGCCACACCATGTTGCGGTGAAGTATAGAATGGTAACACGTTCTAGCTTTGATGCAGCATTTAGCTTGGTTTCCAATTCGCTTTTTGAGTGTATTGATATTACTTGACCTACATAGGCAAACCGTTAATCCAGGGAGAAAATACAATTGATTTTATCAAACAGTCTTCCACAATTGTGCTACCATTTCACTAAAGTAAAAGATACAAACAACTAAAACAAATCAAGTCAATTTGCCAATAGATCGATCAATTAGAGCCTTAATCCCAAAAATTAGAATCGGCTACATGAACCAAAATGAATCATTCCATGTGGCCATCCACATAACTTTCCTCTTCTATCCCCTGCGATCGAGAACCTCATTCTCTGGTAAATCTAAAAGCTTCATATCCTTTCTAACCCCTTTCCACCAAGACATTTTCGGTCTCCTCTACCTCGTTTGAGATCTCCATGATCCCACCCTTCCACTTGTCGCATTGGGGCTTCCTCAGGTATCCGTTTCACACATCCGAACCAACGCAAGAGATTTTCTCTTAATTTGCTTGCTATGTCTGCGATACCAACTTTTCGGAGTATGACTTCATTTCTGATTTTATCCCTTAGAGTGTTTCCGCACATCCATCTCAACATCCGCATCTCCGTAACTCCTATTTTTTTAATGTGCTCCTTCTTGTAAGCCCAACATTCTGTACCGTAGAGTAACACTGGTCTTATGGTAGACGTGTAGAATTTCCCCTTCAACTTTAACGGGATGTTTTTGTCACATAACACTCCCGTGGCTGCTCTCCATTTAAGCCACCCAGATTTAATCCTATGTGTCACAATGAATTTTAAGGAAGGTAAAGGTAGAATTTTTTTACGAGCCAAACGTACGCATATTAAACAAGGTAAACTACAAAAGCCTGTTGATAATACTTCAGTAGCAAGACCGTAACAACGAAGAAGCATGTAAAAACTGGAAGGAGTGCTATGTAGGATATTGTAATGGACCAAGCAGCTGTGCCACCTGTCATCCACACATACAGAAGGAGGCACAAGAAGAGGACAGACAACTCACCTACCTAGTACAAGTCCAAGCCGTTATTTTGGCTCCTTCTGGTTTTGGTTTATTTGCTCACTTTAATTAAAGCTTTTCTTAGTTTGAGTACAAACAAAGGTAGTTGCACTAGTCATTAAAGCAATGTCCTGCTATTTTGGGGAAGGTAGTAGTATTTGTAGTAGGGGGGGTCTTGTAATGCAAACTATCCAGAAATTAGAGGGAAACTTGGAGAGTTGTGACCTCAAGTCACTTTTGGAGAGTGGTGGCCTCTAGTCACTTGTAATCAATTGCAATCATTTGCTTATCATTTACATCTTTAATATCAATATCAATCAAAATCATTCCTATAATCTAGTTATTACAAACTGTAGTAGAACAGAACATTACAGATATTTATGCTGTAAAAAGGTTAGCAGGCAAGCTTGAGTTCCTACTTAGTTTTTGCATGATGGCTAAGGCAGATAACAAAAAATGTGGACCATGAAAAGCTTCTTTTAGGATTAGCTTAACGACAATTACTAGAATAATTTTGTGGCCCACATAAAGTAAGATGGCAATAGACCGTGCTGTGACGTGATTCGACACAAAACTGGCTGGGTGCATTACACAATGGCCTAAGCACTAGTTACATGTGTATGTTGCGCCATTATTTTCAATTATTAAATAATATTGCCATGCTTTGACTAGCCTAATGTGTTAGGCTTTGTCATGTCATGCCTCGTGCTCAGTGTTGTGTTGACAATTTTAGTGTTGGGTTGTGTCGTGCCATCTTTAACGTAAAGGCCGTAGGAAAGAAATCTCAGATTAGTATAGTTAATATGAAATTCATCTCCTATTCTCCTATAGCCTTTTGATAAAGACCTGCAAGATGATATCGTTTTATTGTTCTGCTAATACACAAATATAGTCAAACCTTTAAGATAGCGCAAAATCTTCTACAACAAAATTGAAAAATAAACTTAACATACCGTCTTTCAAGGTGGACTTGAGTCGAGCCTGGAGAATAAGAACAAAAAGATATTAAGGCTAAACATAAGGATATTAAGCACTGGCCAAATATCAGGTTACTGGAAAGCAAATTTCAATAAACAGGCAGCCTCTAGTTATGTACACCTTTCTGATAGCCCTACTTTTTCGGCTTCAATAAATGCTTGTTTTCCTTGTTTTCTTTGTATTAGTTGATATTCTTCTGTGCTTTTCCCTATTTTTGCTAATTGTTGCAGGCTTGTAACTTTTAGCTTATGTAAGTGTTGAACTTAGCCTTAATCACCCTAGTTTGGGGCTTTTCGATCTTCATAGGGAAGGCTATGACGCAACGAACCTTGGAGATCAAGAAGAGAGACTCAAGGAGCTTTCAAGAGAAGAACAAGGTAGTTCAAGGCATCCCATTTGGGCGATTACAATGTAGCCTAGTTGAGTGAACCACCTGCTGAACCACCCAGGAGTTCAGAAACTCCTGTTTTCACCTCCACGGTTTCACCCGGTCAGTCCCTTCAGGCATGCTCATTGAGGGTTTATTAAAAACCCAGGTGATCTGGTTGTGCAGGTTTCTCATATCCTGGCCAGGCAAAGTCCCTTGTGCACGTTTGGACAGATTAACCAGGGTTAAATTTAAGGCCTATAAATAAGTACAATTGCGACCTAATTTTTTACACACATTAGAGCAGGTATTAGAGGATATTAGCTAGGTTTCCAATTATTCTTTCTATTAGTTTTTTGAGCTTTTGTAGTAAGCACTCCATCACTAAAATTTTATCTAAGGTATTACTTTCTATTCTCTTTTTGCTCATTGATTTTATTGCTCTTTGTTGATCTCAAAAAACCTATGCTTATTAATAATTATCCAAGGTGCGTATGACTAGTGTTTTCTTAAACTCTTATTTATAGTTAATTTTTCCTAAACAATACGTCAAGAAGTATAAAGTCATTAAAACTGAAAAGGCCGCAGCATTGTCAATAATAATACATCATGTGAAAAAAGCATAGCTAGGAAAAATTAGTACATGAAGACTCCTTATGAAACATTTGATGCATTGTCTTATTCTTCTAGTTTGTTGTGTGCCTAAGGGATTCATAAAACCTATATTTCATCACAACAAAATTTGCAAGTGTCTCCGATGCAGATTTTTCTAGTACGCACTAATGAAAATTTCTGTCTAGTGAGGAAAGGAATTAATCAACACATCAATTCCAGTATGATGCTTTTAGCCTTAAATTGCTAACCTGAGTCTCGGCATGCTGTCGTTGCTTCTCCAATTCAATTTTTAACATCGCCCTTTCCTTCCTCAAGTTTGCATATTTTCTACGATGTGCTACTATTTTATGGACATTTGGTTCAACCTGCATGTTCAATATCACAACATCAGAATCCCAAATATTCATAGAGAGGTAATTTTAAAAATAAATACATATATATTTAAAAATAGCATACTTAAACTACCTTTCTCAGTAAAGAATCAATCTCTTCATCGTGATCCAATTTTGATGCAACTTGCAAGTCTTTTGCAGCTTCTTCCCACTGACCCAACATAGATCTTGCCATTCCTCGTACTTTATATGCTTTTGCTAAGTCAGGATTGATCTACATAAAACCATTACATTTTTAAAGTTGTTTCAGATGAATAGCCTAATGGAACCAAGATATAAAACGTGTATGTGTGTGTGTGTGTGTGTGTGTGTGTAAGAGAAAGAGAGAGTGTGTGTGTGTATATATAAACGGAATCAGGAATGCTAAGGACAAACCTGTAAAGCTGCATCAGTATCACGGATTGCAGCATTGGGTTTCTTAAGTTTGACAAATACTCCACCTGAAAACGCGAGCAAGGGAGCATCACTTAAATTTAGCAAGGACAAAATTAGATCATGGAAGCGAAATATTTATTGGCCACCAAGAAGCTTCCTATTGGAAAACAAGCAAACTGCGTACCTCTAGTTGCATAGAGTATTGCTGAATGTGGGTTTAACATTATAGCTTCTGTCAGACAACTTATAGCCTTGTCTGGTTGACCTATTAATTTTATAGAAGTCAGCCACCATGTATAGTTAATCCTATAGAACAAATATGATTAAAAACATGCCTTCATTAAGTACTTCAGTTGCTTTTGATTTCAAAGTCTGTGCTGCGTCTTGATTCTCTTCGGAAGCTTCAATTAAAGGATCGCCCATCTAATCATTATGTACAAGACACAATAAAAAGTGAAGCAACTTTAAAAATAAAAAAACACAAAAAAAAAAAAAAAAACAATGTTCAGTTAATATATAAGATATACCGTGTGTGGAGGGTCATTATCAGGTTCCACGATATCAGTCTCATCCAAATCAATATCAGACTCAACTATTTCATCCTCAACCACATCTTCAGGAATATTTGCCTGTGCACTCTGCAAACAAGATCATAGCAAAACTACTACGTTACTCAATTCTCTACAAAAGGCTTTACCATGAATAGAAAAACTATGTTAATGAATGAACTGCCTGCAAAAGAAACATTCACAAAGATAACAGAAGTTGGAAAACAATTAGTATAGTGGTACAGACCTCATGAATGGACCTGAGAAAAACATCATACAAGATGCAGCCACTCACATGACACACTAAGGCTGAATAGAATATGCTACCCTAAAACTCTGAGAGGCTAACAAATATATATCTTAGATTCAACTGCGTGATGTACTTAACTTAAGTGAAGCTTTTCTAATTTTCCCGTAGTAAATTTTGACTGTGATAGTTATTTTACAGCCTAAACTTTCAGTTTTTAAGAACAGAACAGCAGCACCAAGACATTGGTTAATCTGCTGGTTTCATAGGCATAAACTAGATCAATACTAACAAAAACAAAACAACATAGCTGAAGAGAATGCTCAAATGCTAAAATGAAAGTAAAGTGTGTAATGTGCTAATGATTACGGGGGTGGCACATAAAATTAAAGAAAATAAACAAGAAGATTTCATTTACGAGAGAGGTGGATTCCAATTCAAGCATCTGAGTGGCTTGATCAATCCCATAACTAACTACAAAACTCTCATCAATACTCCAGATATTTTCCCTCCCCCTAATGAGCTCTATTTATATAAAATTATAACTTCTAATAACTACTTGGCTTTTTCCTCAAGTTACAAACAAAACTTATTATCTTTCCCCCATCCACTATCAGTTTTGTAATATATCAACTCATTTCCTAACTTAAAGAACATAAAGTATAATGGTCCTTTCTCCAGGCTTATTTGACCCAACATAGATTGGAAATTTTCTTCTGTATGATGCGGATGTCATTCCCATGTACAAATCATTGTAATCAAGACCTTATGCCACCCATGCATTAATATTAATTACATAAATCATTGTAATCATCTCATAAAAAACCAATCACAATACCATAAGTCCATACCTACCTACGCTGCAGCCTGCAGCCATGTAAAACCATCATAAGAAATTCTAATACAGCCTTAGGCCTTAGCAAGAGCTAATGAAATAGCAATGTCCAAATTCCTATACATGAAGCTAGGCCAAATTTAAACTAAAATTAAATAGCCTATAAAAGTATAAATCTACAATATTCATTGAGAGTGGAAATAATTCTACTGACAAGCTCTTCAAAAACAATATACATTAATTTATTAAAATGACATAGTAATCCATTGATTACAAAAATAAAACAAACGGTTGCATAATTTCTAAGGATCAAAATACGTTACTAAAACAAAGGATTAAAACATAACTAATGAGGATATACATAGGCATGACAACTTTTTAGAATTAAATACAAAAAACTCACAAGCAACAACAAACAAAATAGCAAATCCATGAAACAACGACAACTGACAATTAATATAAAACTAATCGAGTAATCGTCACCATACAATTCCTTATACAACCTATTGATTTCCTTTATTTCACATCGCAATGGTGAAGATTTGACCATGAGAACTTGTAACATGTCGAAATTAGCCTTGCGTTGTTCATAATTAGCCTTCATTTCATCCAACTCGAGTTGTCTTTGCTTTTGGTTGAACTTTTCTTTTTCAACCTCAAACTTTTCCCGTTTAAGTGACGTGGATTCCTTTAAAGCAGTTGTACACTCCAATACCTGCTCAACAGTGACTTGTTTTCCCTTGAGCTTTGCCTTGTCCTTCTTGACACCATTTAGATGACAAACATCACCTGAAGTGTAGCTGCTACTGCCACCGATGACAGCATCACTATCACCATCACCTCGAAACCTTTTGTTAGCACTACTACCTTCAACTTCAACATCAATGCCGATACCTTCAGCTTCAGCATCAAAGCTGCGATCTGCTACTTCTCTCTCTTTTCTTGATGTAGCGCACCTCATTTTCAATCTTTGAATACTTGTTAAGCATTTGCCAACCATGCACGCATAAAAAGTTCTTGTTTCCTTTAGAAGTGGTTTGATTACTTTGATATAACTTGTGAGCTATGGTGATGGTATCTTCATCACCAACCTCTCTCTGCTAGCTTACAAGCTTCATCCTAGCACGTTATCCATGCATTCACCTCATTCACCATCCTCCTCCAACGACTTTCCAACATTTTGAGGGTTCTGACACCTAACTCTTGAGGATTGCTAGCTTGGGCCTCTTTATAGGACTGGCACACCTTTCTCCAAAGCTCTGATGCCTTTTGGTTGGCTCTGATTGCGTCAGAACAACGCTCCATGTAACAAGCAATCAATGCCTCGTCCTCTCTAATTGACCATTTTTCCGCACCAACCGGTGATATTTGAATCGGTTGTCGATTGCGAATAGCCGATGATGGAGGCGAAATGATTGGTGGTTCGTAAATCTCTAGGATGATTTCTTCTTCAACATCACAATCATCAAAATGACTACTACTTCCTTCATATGGTGATTTTTCAAAGAGTTGGGAATATGGTACATGATTTTGAGTGGATGGCTCCAAAATTTGAGAATTAGGTGTAACTATTTGTTGTGGAGCTTGATTATAACGCTGTAAAGATTTTTAAAACATTGTGTTATTGAGCCAAACAGGATAAAAATCATCAAAGTTAACAAGGAAGTGTTGTTGATGTTTTTGCAATCCTTTTTTTTTTGGATAAAGATAAAAGAAACTAAAATCAAACAAAATATTCGATATACAAAGACGGAAAATAATTTTCCAATAAACTCATTTGTCAAAACCAAAACACTAGAAATGATTATACAGCAAATTATTCAACTTCATAAAACACAATTAATTAATTTTTAAAAATAATAAGTAGTAGATTTTTCAAAATATAGCAAAATTGGTGTCTATTTATAGATCTCAATTTTATAACTGTTGACATTTTTTTAAAATTATTTTAAATTATTAATATTAATATCAAAAAAAGTTGTTAGAAAAGATTACAAACAATGATAAAAGAAAAAAAATCTGATTGGTAAGCCGTGAGAGGCCAGCTGACGAGCCTGACTTTACTTTTTTTTTTTTATCTTCTCAAAATGGTTTTGTTTTAGAATTTCAAAATAACAAACACTGGAGAATGAGGTGTGTGGATGACCACATGTAGTGATCAATTTTGGTTCATGTAACCAACCCCGATTATTGGACTATAGCCTTTGATAAATTGACTGAAAAAATAACGAACAAAAGCAAGAGTGGTCCATGTTGTCTATACATGGGTAAAAAAACACTTTTCTCACCAATGAGCAAATCAAGAAAATTTCTCTTCCTCATTTTATGGTCTCCTTCCTAACCATTTATACTCATAAGGAAGTTTTTTTTACCACCATTATCATTGCTCTTAGGGCCATTGTGGCAGCTAGGGTGGCTAAAATTCACTTCCAAGCAGTGTCCATCAAAAATGACATTTTTATGAGATATATTCGTCTTGGATTATTTCTTAGATTCTTCTTTATAAAAGCGCGTGTCTGGGATCAAGATACAAAATAAATCGCCTTTGATGATGGTGGCTGAGGCGCACATCCCTACTCGAGGTGCGCTTAGATGAGGTGCAAAAGGTGCGGACCTTTTGGGCATTTTAGGGATTTTTTTCTTAAAAATCACCCTTTTGCGCATGACCCACGAGAGGCATATAAGTCGCAAGGTGCACAACCCTATTGTGTCCAAGTGCACCTCTCGCCTCTTAAAACTAGCTTGGATTCAACAACACTTTTTCCAAAACCAAAAGCTCATGGAAAAACATATATGATTGGCAAATAGTTATATGCACTTGTTATGGGTCCCTATTGGTTTCCACTTTCTTTATCGTGTGGTTAACAAGTTGATTACACTTCTTACTTGGGAAGTTTCATTATCCTTTAGGCTTTAGCCTAATGATTATAGATTTTTAAAACAACTTACATTCCTACCTAATACCAATAAGGATAGGGACTAGTGATTAAGTGAAGAACAAAATTTCCACCAAATAAACATGGCTAACACAAAATTTTTATTAGTACTAATGGTTTTGCAACAAACCTCAATTCATCTAAATTTTGTAAACTACAAGTTTAATTTTCTCATACATTGTAGCAAACTATTGGATTTTGAAGGTCACAATAAAGCACATCTAGAATAAGATCTCCAATGCACATAACAAGCTACCAGTGATGTGACAGCATTTAAGTGCAGCGGCTTTCGCCTATTAAAAGATAAGATTGGGTATTCTAAAAAAGATACATCAAGAAAGTTGTGAAATAGTAATTGAGCATTGGATACACTTTGAAACCATGGCACCCTCAAAAAATTTTATTCCTACATCACCACTCTTGCAAGCTATCATCCCAAACTACAACATCTTATACCATATTATTTGTCTTTCTTATTATTAATTTGCAGGTTCAAATTTTATGGTTTACACACACTTATGCGAGTAAGCTCAAGGCGCAAGTCAAGTAGACCGTGAACTCCGTTCAAAAGAGCTGGAAAGTTTCCAAAAGTCAATGACTAAGAAAACCCCAAAAGCAATAGAAACTTAAATCCCAATTCAAAGAAGAGAGGGAACTCTAAATTCTACATATAAAAACTATTCAACTCCAATATCCTAGGTCCAACTTTCCACATTTCCTTTCACCTATCCGCAAATAAATTTTGATCATGAAATAAGAACTTAATACTTCAAATGTGTCTCTATATGGTCTATATGCATCCAATTTCACATATTCCATTTTAAATTGGAGTGGAATTAGAATCCACCCACCATGCTTATTATACTACTTTGTCCGAAAATTATTGCCAAATAGATTGTAATGCCGTATTGAAGGTCTTATAGTGATAAGCTTTCCTCTCCCATCCTTACATCCTAAACAAATGCAACTCAACATCGAAAGCTTATCTTCATCCATTAGTCCATTACTACCTCAGGAATTGTAGGAAATGTTTTCAATACATCAAAAGTACACATTGGATGATTACTTCCAACAATGAGAGATTGTATCACTTAATAGTGTTAAATTTTAATATCAAGGTAAATGGGCCTGTTAATCCACGGAGGAGGAGAGTTTAACTAATTTACAAACCCAAGGAGGTTTCATCTTAAAACCAAATGGCAATAAGATGAGTAATTCATAAGCCTATAAACTACTTTAATCTCTCTTCATTCTTCCCTATAGGACAACTATAACAGAAATCATATAAGGCTCAACACTCCCCTTCATTAATGAGTGTCTTTAAAATTAGAGCACACTAGAAGGTAGACAATAAAATCTTCATTGGGAATGAACATTCAATACGTGCTTAGACAAATAACCAAATTTAGAAGAGGTACTAAATCAACGAGGAAGAGAAGAGTTACAAGTCCTAAAACAAATAGATAATAAGAGTAAATTTTAGGCCTATAAACTAGTTTAATCCCTCATCTTTCTCCCGAGGGACAATTCACTACTAGATATCATATAATGTTTAACAACTAGCAATTACTCCACACAGAAATTTTAACTAATAGTTAGCATGGGTATAACTGTATAAGAACATCATATCACAAAAGATACGACTCTATTGAATCATTGAGATGAACATTTCACTTCCTTTTGAATTTATGCCCGCCATACATCAATACATTAATATTTATCAAGTATCAACTCAACCAAAATCCTAAGAGGCTTGTTTGTTATCGTTTGTTTGTTTCCAATTTCTTTCTTTTTTTTTTTTTTTTGAAAACTAAAAGCAAAAAAAGGGAATTACAAAATAGAGGTTTGTACTTTTTCATTGTTGGTTTTTTTTTTAAATGTTGATCCTAATAAGTTTGACTTTTATAAAATTATCATACAAATTTTAAAAACAAAAAACCAAAATAATGCTGAACAAGCCCTAAGATAATATCTAAATCCTAAGACTAGGCTTTAAAGTACATCTAGCCCATCACATGAGAACACATGAAACCAAGCGCTTAGTATAATGTGAGCCCACAATACCTAGCGCTTAATAAAAACCTTTTGAAACCAAGTGTGGATGAGATTCAAACCCCTAATCTTTTGGTCAAACCGGCTCAAATGGCTCGAATACCATGCCAGAATGCTCAAGAAAATACGTTTTACACTCCATAATATTCCGAACTTTATATGAAAACCCTAACAAGCTTCACAATGTTTCTAGTGAGTGTCCTTAAGAATAAAGTAATCAATAGAAACATTTCATCAACGATTTAGCCATAAACTAATGCAAGAAATTTTCATTTAACAATAATAAAATTTAAAAAAAAAACATTAATTTTATAGAACTTTAGAAAGAAAATTAACAACTACTCAATTTCAATTACAGAAAAACAAAAATTAAATAAAAAAATAAAATAAAAAGCAAAATTGAGCAAGAGGGAACTCACTGATTCTGAAGCAGAAGGAATTCGTGCGCCCAAACTAAGCAAACAAAAAAAAAGGAAAATAATAATAAATCAGTAATTAATTTACATGGCTTTCATTTGAATCAAATATGAAATTATTGCCAAAAAAAATGAAAAAAAAAAAACTACATGCCTTTGAATGAAACTTCGGAAGAACCCTAAAGAAGGGTGATGAAGAACTGAAGAATCTGATTTACATTGGTCAATAAATTGTTTGAGCTCTGCTACATTTGATGACTCCATTGAATTTCTCAACTGTCGAAAAATAAGTTATGTTTTAAATTTTACAAGTGAAGGAGTAGCTCTCCCTCTTTTGTCTTCAATCGGATCTATTCTTGTTTTCTACCCTGATGCACACACTGCCACGCTGACCAGTAAATCATTACAATGACATTTAGGGTAATATATTAGAAGTTTAGGAGTAACATTGTCTTTTTATATGTACTTCAAAGAGTAGTGTAGTAATAAAGTTTTGTATTTATTTACGAAAATGCCATGTAATTTCCTATTTATACATATCACAGGGATTTACTATATAGTTTCCAAAAAAAATGTTTCATTGGGTAGGCGCGATCGTATCGAGCCGTTGGCCAAACTCGCACCATAAAGTTAGGTCTAATTGTCTACAGTATGATGGATTAGGAAAAGTTTATGACAAGAATCGGATTTTGGAAGATTAGGCTAATTAGTCGGATTAGCAAAAAGCTAACTGGTAGAGAGGTTGGATCGTCACAATTAATCATTGTTATAGAGAATCCAATAGAACTGCGGATTGGCTTGTCTGTCATGGTGTTTCTAAAAATATTTTGATTGAAGACATGAATTCAATTCCTTATGAGATTGCTCGCATTATTGATGAAAAAAATGGTGTGCACCGGTCCAAGACTGGACCAGACAAGTCAGATCGGTTATACTAAAATTTGTAGTTTTGTCATATTTTCTCTGAAAAAAATTATTTATTACTTATTAAAAAAATTATTATTTTCCTCTTATATATACACTAAGTAGAACATATATATAATGAAATAACATAAATAAATTAATATTTTAGCTAGAAAAACATTTATATATATTAAACTTTTACATTAATTTACTAAAAATTCTAGTTTTTCGGTCCAACTGATTCAAACCTGAAACTCTAAATCACAAATTTTCATAGGTCGAGGATTGGACAGAAATTGTTGGACCGGTCCGAACCGGATTATGCACACCTCGAGATGAGGATATCCAAGGAGTGGCCATGCCACAAAGGGTGGTTATATAAGCCTTTGTCTGCTTTTGTTTACCTTAGCTAGTTTGAGCAATGCTATAATAAGGGAGGTTATGGCGTTTCATGCTTGCCACGACTTATGTGTCGTGTCGTCTGACCCTGTGCGTCATGTTGTTGAACGTTATTATAATTTTCTTATAATTATAGATTTGTGTTTAAATTGAGTTGGCCAACATATGGATTAACCCTCTTCACTTTGTTCATTTTTTGGTGCCGGAAGTCACAAGGGCAAATAATAAATAGAATTATGTAGAAGAAGACATGTTTATTGAAGCCTTGGAGGGAACCTTTACATGAGATGTGGTGACTTTTAAAGGATAAACAACCGTAAAACTACCCATGGTCTCAACCCGAGCTTTGTTTTCCAAGATTTAGCTTAAGATTCGTCATTGCCAAGTGACTAAATACTATTAGGGCATGTTTACTTCAATTGAAAACAACTAAATTGAACTAAAAGTTTTTACTGAGGATTAATGATTAACAAAATAAAAGAAGAGTTGAAATGAACTTAACTGATTTTCAGTTGAAGTAAACATGCCCAGTTGAAAGAGGATAAAATAAAATGATTAAAAAATTATTAGTCAAGATTATTGGGGAAAATTAGAGATGACAGTTCATGCCGACTTCCATCATACTCCTCTTTGCTTTAAGGGAAAAAAGTCTATTTTAAATCCGCTTAAAATTAATCCGCTTCCGNGAATCTGATTTACATTGGTCAATAAATTGTTTGAGCTCTGCTACATTTGATGACTCCATTGAATTTCTCAACTGTCGAAAAATAAGTTATGTTTTAAATTTTACAAGTGAAGGAGTAGCTCTCCCTCTTTTGTCTTCAATCGGATCTATTCTTGTTTTCTACCCTGATGCACACACTGCCACGCTGACCAGTAAATCATTACAATGACATTTAGGGTAATATATTAGAAGTTTAGGAGTAACATTGTCTTTTTATATGTACTTCAAAGAGTAGTGTAGTAATAAAGTTTTGTATTTATTTACGAAAATGCCATGTAATTTCCTATTTATACATATCACAGGGATTTACTATATAGTTTCCAAAAAAAATGTTTCATTGGGTAGGCGCGATCGTATCGAGCCGTTGGCCAAACTCGCACCATAAAGTTAGGTCTAATTGTCTACAGTATGATGGATTAGGAAAAGTTTATGACAAGAATCGGATTTTGGAAGATTAGGCTAATTAGTCGGATTAGCAAAAAGCTAACTGGTAGAGAGGTTGGATCGTCACAATTAATCATTGTTATAGAGAATCCAATAGAACTGCGGATTGGCTTGTCTGTCATGGTGTTTCTAAAAATATTTTGATTGAAGACATGAATTCAATTCCTTATGAGATTGCTCGCATTATTGATGAAAAAAATGGTGTGCACCGGTCCAAGACTGGACCAGACAAGTCAGATCGGTTATACTAAAATTTGTAGTTTTGTCATATTTTCTCTGAAAAAAATTATTTATTACTTATTAAAAAAATTATTATTTTCCTCTTATATATACACTAAGTAGAACATATATATAATGAAATAACATAAATAAATTAATATTTTAGCTAGAAAAACATTTATATATATTAAACTTTTACATTAATTTACTAAAAATTCTAGTTTTTCGGTCCAACTGATTCAAACCTGAAACTCTAAATCACAAATTTTCATAGGTCGAGGATTGGACAGAAATTGTTGGACCGGTCCGAACCGGATTATGCACACCTCGAGATGAGGATATCCAAGGAGTGGCCATGCCACAAAGGGTGGTTATATAAGCCTTTGTCTGCTTTTGTTTACCTTAGCTAGTTTGAGCAATGCTATAATAAGGGAGGTTATGGCGTTTCATGCTTGCCACGACTTATGTGTCGTGTCGTCTGACCCTGTGCGTCATGTTGTTGAACGTTATTATAATTTTCTTATAATTATAGATTTGTGTTTAAATTGAGTTGGCCAACATATGGATTAACCCTCTTCACTTTGTTCATTTTTTGGTGCCGGAAGTCACAAGGGCAAATAATAAATAGAATTATGTAGAAGAAGACATGTTTATTGAAGCCTTGGAGGGAACCTTTACATGAGATGTGGTGACTTTTAAAGGATAAACAACCGTAAAACTACCCATGGTCTCAACCCGAGCTTTGTTTTCCAAGATTTAGCTTAAGATTCGTCATTGCCAAGTGACTAAATACTATTAGGGCATGTTTACTTCAATTGAAAACAACTAAATTGAACTAAAAGTTTTTACTGAGGATTAATGATTAACAAAATAAAAGAAGAGTTGAAATGAACTTAACTGATTTTCAGTTGAAGTAAACATGCCCAGTTGAAAGAGGATAAAATAAAATGATTAAAAAATTATTAGTCAAGATTATTGGGGAAAATTAGAGATGACAGTTCATGCCGACTTCCATCATACTCCTCTTTGCTTTAAGGGAAAAAAGTCTATTTTAAATCCGCTTAAAATTAATCCGCTTCCGACTCTACCCTAAAAACCATACTCCGAGTTAGAGTCGTAGTAATCGAATGCTAAAAATAGTCTTAGTTATCTGATAATTTAATTCAACTCCGTCTAATGTCTGCCAAAATTATATCAAACAATTATGAGGTTAATAAACAAGCAAAAGTAATAGAACTCTCATATTTCTTACACGATGCCCTTACATGTGAATGTTTATCATTAATTAAGTTTTCCTTAGAATTTGTCGCTAGGTATAATTAAATTATATATATATAACCGCTGCTGCTAAGTAATTGTCACAGTTACTACTACGTATTAAAAATGACATTTGGAATTAAAAATGACATTTCGAATTAAGTCGAGCTGACTTCGACCAATTACACTAACGTATTCCGCTCCAAAAAAAACTAATAACGCATGCCGTTCATTAATGATCCGAAACATCACCCACATTCCGACCCAAAACATGATTATAAGTTTAAAACAAACCGATTAACCCAAACACAATTCAACAAATGGAAGACGAAACACCAGAACAACCATTCTCACCCACCACCACCAACCGCCGTCGCATATGCACCAATGGTTGCGACCGTCCAATAAACGTATGCTTATGCGACCAACTACCACAAACCCCAATTTCAACCAAAACCCATGTAGTAATTCTACAACATCCTCATGAATTGCGTCAAAAATTAGCTACTGTTCCAATTCTCAAGAAATGCCTCGAAAGTTGTGAAGTTATTGTTGGTCGTAGACTTCGTTTAGGGTCTTCTTCAATTCTTGATTCTTTATATCATGGACAAAATAAGGATGGTTGTTATGGATTTTCCGCCACGTGTCGTCGTGCTGTTGTTCTTTTTCCTGGTAAGTATTTTTTGTTATGGAATTATAAGTAAATTATACTCCATCGGTTTTTTTTAATTGCTGCATTAGAGTTTTTGATATTATTCACATTATAACTTTATTCACTTTGGTGCTTAATGTGTAACGAAAAATATAGTCGGAATGTTGTTTGGTTGATTTGTCTAGATGTTTCTTTTCCGAATATATAATTTTATATTATACCCAACTCGAGATATAAATTTTATAAGTTGCGTCTTGAGAGATGCGGAAAAGTAAATGTAGCAAGTAAAAAAAGAGTGAGGAAGTTTTTTTGTTGCTTTATTGTGTTGTATGTGAAGTTGCATATGATTTAGGTGGGGATGTTAATTAGTCCCTCCTCTATATTACTCGCAACGTACCATTTTGACAACAATCAAAGGAAGATATATGAGTGTATATATGAATAAATTATTTGAAATAATTTTAACATCGGGCCATCGGCGATTTTCATCAATTGCATGTTACCTGTTGCTTGTGTTAAATTTTTCTTGATTAATTTGTTTGACTACACATTCTTTAACTGCGTGCCAAAGGGTTATGTTGCGAGTAGCTGGGAGCGAATGTAGTACTCCATATATTGAATTTTATATATTGTTTTAATTTGTTGGTGAGAAATTTGTTCCATGTTTGATGCTCTCATCATTCCATCTTGCTTAAAAGGTAAATGATTTAGTATGAGATGATTGCCAGTTGTCGAAATCTTGGAGCAGGTAAAAATCGTAATTTTTAACTAAAAAACCACTAATTTGTCACGACAGATTTGTTTGTTGTGTAAAAAGTTATGGTCTTTTGGTTAAAAGTTAGTCGCTCTGATTGGAGATTAATTGATCAATCTATAGTGTTGTATGTGAATTGTGAGTTGATTTTGGTGAAGAATTGAATAATAGTGGAATTGTAAATGTTGAAGTTTTAGAATTTTGACTCAGATATTGTAGTGGGATTTTATCTATAACTGTATATATATATATTTTTTAATGTAAATTTGGTGCTAACATGCTCCTCATAAAGCCATAATGTTCAACAGAAGCAAATTCATTTGTCAGATTTAAATTAGGAGTACATTTTGTAGTTTTAATACAGAGAAGTTGGTTATGATTGTAGGTTTGCCCTTTTAATGTAGGCACTGAATCAATTCCTTCAATGGAAATCAATAAGTGGAGATCATCTTCGAATGGTGCGTGCATAGATGGGTGTGTTTTGATTGTATTTGATGGTACATGGAAACATGCTAGAGAGATGGTGTATGCAAGTTTTCCATTTTTGTCGAAGT
Organism: Suaeda aralocaspica; assembly: GCA_016808085.1. Lineage (NCBI taxonomy): Eukaryota > Viridiplantae > Streptophyta > Magnoliopsida > Caryophyllales > Amaranthaceae > Suaeda > Suaeda aralocaspica. Next base: position 431,243 of record PYUH01000019.1, read on the forward strand.
TTGCAACTTGCATATCTTTTGATTGTGATTATGAGGTTGGTGGTGGGAGTATATACGATTCGGATGTCATCCTGAAGAAGGAGCCGTTTAAGGGGTGTATGAGTACCATGGAAGCTGTTGCTCGAGCTTTGAGAGTTTTGGATCCATCTGGAGTAGAAATCGAGGCGAAGCTGGTAGAGGTTTTGAAGTCTATGGTCCGTCTACAGGCTTGCTATCTTAAGCCAATGAAACCACGGGAAAAGTTGTCAAAGAAGGATATAGAGCGGAAGAGCTCTAGTGATGCACCCGGCCAATGAATGTGGATAATTCAGTTTTTGTTCTTATAGTCCATTACTTTGGAAGAAGTAATCTAGTTACTATCTACTTTGAAATGAATGAGGTATGAACTTGATCCCTTGTTCTTCTTGTGTTGATTGTTATCGGGTTGATTTTTCTTCGTTCAATTTAGCTTCTTCAGCACCTTCCAAAAATATATTTAAGATCCTATAATTTCAAGAGATAATTTCTTCCCAAGTACCTGTTTTGATGACCAGTTTTAAATGAAGATTAACGCTGACAGTGGTAGTTATTTTGCACTGTATTTTAGTAAGGTTTGTCCATAGTAATGGAAGTAAAAATATTGTTTCAGACATGTATTTTGTCTTCATACATCCAATTGCCACTTGGAAGGGGTTATTTAAAGGTAATGATAGTTTATGGAGGAAAAAAAGCATAATACTTGGGATACAACAAGAAATACCATGGACATTGCCATGTGGATTTGATTACAAATCTACATTTGAACTCGACTCCATTACTACCATCTATTTCTGCTTATTGTTCAACAAACTATTTTTATAGTGAAAGTATGATGTGATTTATATCATGAAAACACGGCAAGAAGAAGCTGCAGCCTGGTTTTGATTTCTTATGATATTGTTGAACTCTCAAATACTCTCCTGTCAGCTCACCAATACAAATACTCTTGAAGTCTTGATACACTATTTTTGAATTCTCAAATACTTTTTTCAGCTCACAAATATTCTTGAAACACTATTTGTTGGGCACTAACTAGTCAGTTCAACTTGCTAATATATGATCGCTGCTAGCTATGCAGCTCACTAGTGAATGGCGTTTGATGCTCCCGAGTTCTCTTCTCCCCTTGCTTGCTTTATGTTACCGTGTTTACCCTTTGCTTGTCCGCTGCTCAGAACCTTGGTGCTTCTTGATCAACCTTCAACTATCCCAAAAGTCATTGATATGAAATGAATTAACCTCTCAGTGATACAATTTGGTTTGAAGTCGTAGATTTGGCCTATAGGTTATTAACTTTAATTGAAAGTCGGCATTAGATATTTTGGGAAATTAAATTTAAACGTTTTATCTATTTTGTTTACAAATTATAACCAAATACCTAGGATTTGGATTTGTTAGATATAATTCGGTTAAGATTTGATCGATTAGGGTTTGTTTACTTGTTTGTTAAACTAGGAAGTACATATTATCATAGCTTATAAGTAGGCTTTATCCTTCCTTAATAAAGTCAGTTTTCCAGAGGATTGATAGTCAACTCTTTGAGTTATAGTTTCGCAAGAGGATTGCACAAGTTAATTTGCCGAGAAGGCCACCAAACCTAGTTTTAATTTGATCTTCGTTAGTTTAAATTGTTTCGTATTCCTCTTAATTTTGTTTTCAACCTCAAAATTCCACTCAAAATTTTAAACTATATTGTGTAACCTAAGCTTCAAACTATCAAATATCGGTTTTTTTTTAATTGAAAACCCATTAAAATCCACATCAATGTAGTAGTTTAATTTGACGGGACAAGACTCACCTGACTACGATCCGTTGACATTGTGGAACATAGTGAGTTGAACGGGAATGAGGTTGAAGAAAGAGTGGAGAAGGTAGCTACTGAGGGGATTACTCGGTTTATTAGCTATAATGAAGATAGTGGGGTTAGCGGAAATAAGGTAAAAGCTGAAGTGGAGCACGTTGCTACCCATGGGACTAGTCATGTTATCGACACTAATGAAGAAAGTGGTGTTAATGGGAATGTGGTTGAGAGATTGACATGACAAGGCTCACCTGACCATGTAATGCTTCGGTCAAGGAAAAGCTTTGATGGCTAAACTACGAAAAAGAAGAAGAAATGGAAGAAGATCAGCACATCAAATCAACAAAGCATGACCCTCTTCAAAATCCATTGCTTTAATTCCAAGGAAGCTAAAAGGCTGAAAAAGAAGTTGAAGAACCAGAAGCACGCCGAAGATGATGATACTAAGGTTGAAAATGATGGTTTACAAAAGCCAACTTATTTTGAAGTCGATTGTATGAGGTCTACACAACCGGGCCCGTACCAGAAGACTCTCCAGTTGACACCATAGAAGCTAAAAAGACGAGAAAGAAAAAGAAAAAGGAGTGTTATAGAGGAAGCTAGGTCAACAAGGAGTGGCTTTTTTTCAGAATATCACGTGCTTCAATCGGGAGAGAGTGTCGCTGAAGAAACATAAGAATGATCATGATGATGATCACATTAGCGTTTCTTTAGCTTCTTAAGTGATCATCATCATGATCATTCTTATGTTTCTTCAGCGACACTCTCTCTTGATTGAAGCACGTGATATTTTAGAAAAACCATTCCTTGTTGACCTAGCTTCCTCTATAACACTCCTTTTTCTTCTTCTTTCTCGTCTTTTTAGCTTCCATGGTGTCAACTGGAGAGTTTTCTGGTACGGGCCCGGTTGTGTAGACCTCATACAATCGACTTCACAATAAGTTGGCTTTTGTAAACCATCATTTTCAACCTTAGTATCATCATCTTCGGCGTGCTTCTGGTTCTTCAACTTCTTTTTCAGCCTTTTAGCTTCCTTGGAATTAAAGCAATGGATTTTGAAGAGGGTCATGCTTTGTTGATTTGATGTGCTGATCTTCTTGCATCTCATCTTTTCTACTGTCCACCAGTCCATTTGTATCCTCGTATAGGGACTAGGATCTGTTACCTTCCTCACCCCCTTATCTTTCTAAGTTGACTGTTGTTTTCTCAATTTGACTTGCAGATTGAACCTTGGTGAGAAGTTAGAACAACAAAGAGACTCTAAGCGTCAAAACCTTGAAACTAAGTCTTTTCTGGTGATGTATGAAAGAGATCAGTGGCGCATTTGGAGACTGATAAGATATCCGAGTTTCCTTGCAAAACACAGATGACTAAGTGTAGGTTTAAAAAAGGCAATAGAATAGCTGTAAGTTATAGAAACAACTTATTGTAGCACATCACCTCTATTCTATTCCAAATCATGTACCAATTAAATCACCTTTGTTACTTTAGTGAAGACACTGCTTTAGCCTGTCATTGTCAGACTGTCAGTTCATTCAAGTAATCAATTGAATGAGATTTGCAGACAAAGCTCGGAAGCATGGAACTTTCACTCCATTTGCTGAACATGGGGGTAAACCAAAAAAATAATAGTCACATCTCAAATTCGTGACATCTTACCTAAATCACACCAGCAATGCATTATTTGTTCATCATGCTTTGAGTGTCTTATATTCGAATGTGTAATGAAAAATGTGGGCCTCATGTGATTCATATTGATGTGCAGTTTATTGATATATAATTTTTATAATTTGTGTTTATAATTAAATTCATAAATGGATCAAAATGTATCATGTTGCGCAGGAAGAATATATTGTTGAAAAAAATGTTGTGAGGGTGTCCTAAAGGGTACTTAACGCTGAAAGCAATGTATAAGCTGGTTTATTTTATGCCGTTGAATCTTTTAACTTGCTACAAGTGCCACTTTGACCCACAATTTTTAGTGATATTGTATGCAAGTTCAGTGTTAAAAAAAAAAAAAGATTTTGCTAGTTCATTAACGAGAAACAAATTTGTATATCATAAAAATAAAGCTTCCACAGCAAAAATGGGGATTACATGAGAAGAACAAAGTAACAATGATGCATCCAAAAAGGCCTCAATATATTTGAAGTCAACCAGCTACATGCAGCACTTGCAGACTCCAAATTTTGAATATGTTAATGCTACTTCAGCTTCAAAAATGACACACGCTACCTCAAAATAGCTAAATCCTTGGTACCGGAATGATTCAATTCAATAGCAATAGAACAGAGACTTTTGGTATTTGAACTTTTGAAGCATCTGCCACGCCAAGATATTTGTCATCAGCTTGTTGGACATTGCATGGCCACCTAGTGAACTAATCTGCATTAGTGAGAATTACTCTTAAAATTGTGTTACAGGGCTGAGACAAGTCATCCATTTGCTTCTTGAGCTCAGCTTTCATCATCACTATCTGATAGCAAAAAATCCTGGATCTTCTCCCTACCAACATGAGATTGAGGCCTTTAGAAAGAATACGAACAGAAAAATACAAGGATAAAGAGCTAAGCAGGCTTCTCCCTAGGCAACATATTCAGTACAAGGGAGCACAATTACTAAGGAGTTTTTTTTTATAATTCATCCATTGTCAGCAGTGAATAAGATGGAAATAGCTTGGTCTACAGCGCATATTTCTTATTTTCTAGCTCACTTCATCATCATCATCCTTGATTTCAAACCACATTATTAATAGTCCTTCCATTCCATATCAATTAATTGTTAGGGAAATTGCTCTTTAGAACACAAAATGACAACAAATTGAGAATCTTCGAGGCGTGTACTCACTTTCCTAAAAACTATATTTCACCCCTATCACAAGAGCATGGGTTTCATGAAATAAGTTTTTGAGATACAACGAAGAAAACCTTCTTTGGTGATGCTCTAATCAACAAAGAACAATGAAGAACAAGTATGTAACTAAAAAGTTTAATAAAGTGAAAAATGATGATCAACTTTTGAAGAAACTAACTCTTCAATCTTTGATTATAAGAAATTCTGAAGTTCTTAACTTCTTTTCTACCATCCAACACATATATAACATATATGTTGTAAGCATGAAGAGACACAAACAAATAACTACAGTTGAAGCAACGGATAAAGCCCAAAAAACCATTTCTGAAGCCTCTATGCGCCCGCATAAATATCCTATGCGCCCGCATTTTATTAAAATTCTGTCTGAAGAGGGCTTTTGGAGGTCTGATGCGGGCGCACAAAACTCTTATGCGCCCGCATCAGCGGGGGCTTTTTCGCTCCTTAGTCGTGAGATACGACTCTTGCATGCTATACTTTTCTTTGACAATTTAACTCACCTTTTCCATGTAAATTATCAAAGATCAAACTTGGATGTATCATACATATACTCTAAATCATTCAACATTAATCTGTTACCTCTGATGTTTTATTTGCAACAAATGACCTTGCAAAGACTCCTTAACAAAATTTGTTTGAGTGCTAGATGAGAGAAAAATTAAATACACGTGAAGAGAAGATATCGAGAGAAATAGCATCTTAAATAAGGAAAAAAAAATTTGTTGCATTCAATTCGTAGCTTCGCTTTTAGCATATACTGCAATTTTTAAAAAAGTTACTAAAAAATCTTGGCATTCTTTTCTACCATCGTCATCTCATTTGTTGGACCCACCAATTTAAACATTCTCACAATCACATTGTTCGTTCTATCCTACTAAAAATTAACGACTCCTTGCATTTTGTCTCTCCTCATTTTCTTAGGATATAGATCTATGGTAACTAATATGGACAGAGCCTAATCGCCTACGGAGGGAATATTATTTGCAGTGGTTCTTACTCATTGAACATAGGTTCCATATGGATCACCCAGAAGTATTTTTAGGTTACACTCCCTAAAAATAAGGATACTAGTTCCTGAACTAAAAGCTTTCAAGAAATTAGGTTTGAAAAGGAATGCCAACCACAAATTTGATTATTCCATATGGACAAGTAATTCAAACCTCCCAGCTCCTACCCCAATAAAGCACACATACCAAATTAGTTCTATGAATTAGACAGGGTCTTATTTACAAAATGCAAGTAAAGCTTACTTACCTTAGCACTTTGTGGTTACAGGAGCTGTTGCTCGTCACCAATCTTGATGTTATTGCCTGTGGTAAGAGTGAAAAAAACTGGTCCATAGATGAAGCATCAGGAAGTATTTGAAATCTACAACTTGAACAGAAAGTCGCTCCAAAAGACTCAGCATTTAGCTTCTCACTAGAGAAGCTGCCTAAACTTGACGAATCAGAAGGATAAAGTGGGCTATTGCACAGAGAACAGAATGATTCTGGAGGAGTAGATTCATCTGACTTGATGTTGAACTTCTTTTGACGCCTTTCAGATGCTAAACGTGCCTTAGGATCATCAATATCTGGTAGTTTATTAAAACTGAACGGTGTAAGCTTCCCAGCAGTCCTCACAATCGTACATTCCCGGGAAGGATTTTCTTCCTGAATGGGGGTAAAAAAATCTGTAAATGTGCTTGCTAGGATTCATACTAGTTGGTATTCACAGAGAAAGAGATGCCTAAATAGTTCTTTTACCTGCAGAAGTGAGACAAATGATGAAACCAATGCATTGATCCCAGATTGAGAACCATTAACCGTTGCTATAGTCTTCCATCTGCCCTGTCCAAAATGACATAATAAACCCATATGGATGATTAAATTCGATTTGCAGATATGATCCTTTTACAAATAATCCTTTAAAAGTGAATATTGTATCCAATTAAGGTGCTTCAGCAATCAACACAAGCAAAAAAGTCCTTTAGCAGAAATAACACAATGAAGGATATAGTTGACAAACCCATTAAGCTGGCATAACATGTTGATCTCTTGTGCAAGACAATCACGAAGTGGAAGCAACACAGGCACCTCCCATCTTGCATCAACATATTGTATATCTGCCGGTAATGAATAGCCTTGACCCTGCCAAAAATAAAAAAAAGCCGCAACTTACAGACGTTTTTTCTTCTTTTATATTTTTTGTGGGTGTGGGTGTGTGTGTGTTGGGGGGGGGGGGGGAACAAAGTACACAATTAACAATTAACTTCCTCTTGAACATAAATAGACCTATATCGAATTAACAAAAACAAACCTTTACAGTGGCTGAAAGCACATGACGGCATAGTTGATGTGCATGACCCGAGCACCAGCTGCGTATATCCATTTTCCATAGCAACCTGCAAATTAGTCCCAT
>PYUH01000019.1:438604-506761 GCA_016808085.1 Suaeda aralocaspica
GGGGGGGGGGGGGTACACAATTGAACAAATTAAGCTTCCTCTTGAACAATAAATAGACCTATGATCGAATTAACAAAAACAAACCTTTACAGTGGCTGAAAGCACATGACGGGCAATAGTTGATGTGCATGACCCGAGCACCAGCTGCGTATATCCATTTTCCATAGCAACCTGCAAATTAGTCCATATATAGCTCAGAAAACTTTTATTTTTTTGAGGGGATACTTGCAGCACAGCAGAGCATACAGTTTCTAATAACACTCTAACCTTTTGTAGACATAACATTCGAAGATAAGTCAGAGCATCCTCTTTACCGGTATTGTCACTAATAGCATCTAACAGCTTTCTCAAGTGCTCTTTACTGTCAGAACGGTTTAAGGCATAGATGCTTTCAAGTGGAACAACATGCAACGATTTCTCAGGAGTAGCAAGATCACTGACCACACTCTTGATGAGTTGAATTGCTTCATCAGCTTCAGCATTTGGAACATAGTGAACTGAACTTTCATCAACAAAAACAACCCCAACCCCAAACACTGGTAGAGATTTATCTCTACTTGCATCCAAATTCTTTTGAGCTTTATATTGCATCTCATGCACAAATTGCAAAGCCACCCTGATAAATTAAAAAATATTCTTCTTCAGAACAGGCAGTTGCACTTCTTGCAATATTATTCTATTACTATTATGTATTATCTTGAAATATTCCAGGGGTTTAGGACAAAGCTAAATCCTTTCAGTTAGTAGCTATTTCTTGATATAACATCAACAATCATCAAATGTCAAAACATTTAAATTTCTCACAGTTTACAAAAAATTTTCATTACCACAGTAGCGCCGCAGGTCCACAGAATAATAATAATGGAAGATATCATTCATCACTGATTCAATAACTACTATACTCCCCAGTTTTACAAGATGCTCCTTAAGGTTTTAGCACACTAATTAGGATAGGCAACTAAGTAAAGCTTGGTACAAAAATGTCCATATGCTAAGGGAGCGTGTTATTTCAAATAAATAGATATAAGAAGAGAGTCCTTTAGTTGAAGAGATGGAGCACCAGTTTCAAAACATCCTTCAAAGCAAAAACAAAACTCAAGTCTCTACACAATCAAAAGCAAGCCATCCCTTCAGCAGGATGCAACACTCTTCAAGAATTTGACTTGTTTCTAAAGGTGAGATGAAAAGGTGAGAAAACCACAATGCCAAGCATTTTGCTCACCAACATTAAGCATGTTTAAAAGAAAGTGGAAAAACGAAGCATAGCCAAGGGGAGCCAAGGATAAGATGGTGGACCTTGGGGGATGCAGATGCTAAGGCTTTCACAAGGAAAGTGATCAAAGAAGCAGAATTGTTTCTTCAAAGTGGCCAAAGAGGTCTTAGGGGAATCAAGGAGGAGAACTATGATACATAAGGATACTTCATGGTTAAATGACGAGGTGAAAGCAGTAATTAATCACAAAAGAGAATGTTAATTGGCCTTGGGAAAATGTAGGACCAATGAAACCTTGTAGCATATAAGGATGCTAAATGCAAGGCAAAGGTAGCGGTTTATGAAAGGTTTGACTCTAAAGAGGGAGAAAAAGAAATTTATAGAATGGCAAAGTGAAGACAAGAGACAAGGAAGGCTATTGGCATGGTAAGGTGTGTCAGAGATAAGAACCAAAAGGTTTTAGTTCAACATGAAGACATAAAAGAAAGGTGGCAGGGGTACTTTGATGAAATGTTCAATGGCAGTCAAGGGGGTTGAAGTTGTCCAACGAAACGGCTTCGATACCATACTAAGGTGTGTTGGACAATTTTTTCAGTCTTTAGTCCGACCCAAGCCCACCCATGAACACCTTACAGAAACTTTAATGAATTTCCAAATGTGTAAATAAGATTAGGAAGCTAAGCAACTTACTGGTGGCATCAGGAAAGTGTTTAATAGCTAGATGAAGTGGTGCTTCAGCAAGCTCATTGACAATAGTAGCAAGTTGTGGATGTTTCTCCACCAATATTACAGCAATTTCAATCTCAGTGTGAATAAGTGCCACATGAAGTGGTGTGTTTTCCATTGAATTCTTCTTGACGTTCCGTTTGTAAGTGCGGAGGAAATTAACATGGAATTTGTGCGAAATATTAGAAGGGTAGATGTGGAGGTTGCACTAAAGATGAAACCTAAGAAAGCAGTTGGGCTTGATGGTATACCCGTGGAGGTGTGGCTAATATATTTGTTTAACAAAGTTTGGAAGACTTTGAGGATCTCACATGATTGGCGAAAGAGCAACTTGGTTCCGGTTTATAAGAACAAAGGAGATGCCCAAGATTGTCCTAACTATCAAGGGATCAAGCTTATGGACCACATTATGAAGTTATGAGAGTGGGTGATAGAATAAAGGTTAAGGACATGTACAAGCATCTTAGAAAACGGAAATCCACTATGGAAGCAATTCATTTGCTAAAACAAATGGAGTTTTGTAGGGCGCAGAAGGACCTCAATCTGCTTTTCATTGATCTAAACAAGGTGTATGATAAGGTTAAAAGAGATGTACTTTAGTCTGCAATGATGAACATAAGTATCCCACGAAGGTATATGGGATAAGTATCGGGATGTATCCACTGATGCGAGGAATAATGGTAAAACTTAATATACCCTTTCCGCTACAAATTTGCTTCCATTCCATTTCTTATCCTATATTTATTGTGTTGTTTTATACCAAACACCTCCTAAGAATGTATAGCACCATTTATTTATTTGTTTATTTTAATTTTATTTTCCTAAGGAAGTAACAAGATTTATAAAATTGAAGTATATTTTAGACAAGTACTACCACACAATGGCACAACTGAACAACCATAAAGATATAACTGCTGCAATTAGGGTTTAACCTTTTCCAAACAAACAACATTCAGAAGTTCTCTCACACCAACATATTTTCAACAATTGAAACCCCAAAATTAGATTTCAATTATTCTATTTTAGTCCTTCTTCTGCAAATGGCTATCATCATACACGTAGAAAACGCAATAAATATAGGATCTCAATCCTTTCCGTAATTCATAGTCCTCATAAAAAAACTCCACACGAGGCAATACCTTTCGAATTAACAAGGCGCAACTTCAGAACTTATGATTCACAATTACTAAAGTCAGAAACACAAATTCGCCATTCTAACTAATATCACATTAAGTTCCAATACTCTGTGACAAATTCAACAACTCCTCCCCAAATAACACAATAATATGTTTCTACAATCAGAAACTGTTCAGGGTTTAGGGTTTAGCGTCCGTGTTTCGAATAACAAGCAATAGCAAATCGGAATAATAACAACATTCTAGTTCTTAACATACAACGGTTAATTCATACTAATCACAATAAATATTCCAACACCTCATATCAAAATCACAAGCTTAAGAACACAAATCAACAAAATTCTTAACTCAACTAAATGATTATATAAAACAAAATTGAAGAATAATCACCTGGAGCAAGCGCCAGCAGAAAAAGCGACGAGAACTTTATCAGACGGCGAAATCATGCCACAAGAAGTGACGGAAAACCTAAACTTTCCAAACAATGAACCACGGAAACAATCGACACAAAAGCGTCCAAATTCACCGCCACCAGCAACGCCGCCAGCAATAGCGTCGTTAAGCTTGCATTTGACGCAAATATTAGGGTTTTGATGAGGTTGACGGCGGTTTCTATTGAAGTCGCCATTAATGGAGGTTTGAGGTTTTGAAGGAGAAGATGGTTGTTGTTCGTCGTCGTCGTAATTGCTGCAGCCTCCTGATTGGCATGAAGTTTTGCTGCAAGACATTTTTGGAAAGATACGATGATGGCAAAAATGTAATTATTGTAGCATTAATATAACGTTGTTAAAAGCGACTCTTATTTCTTTCTTTCTATGCTTGCTTCAATGAACCATTGTTGGTATCATAAGCTTCTTCGATTTGGAGTTTTGGAGAGCAAAAGAAGCACAATGACTTATTGGCACCCTGACCGGCTAGCTTAATTGGTTAGATGTTTATGATCTGATCGATTGATAATCGATTTTTCTTATTTAAAAAAAAAAGTACAAAGAAAAATGTGTCAATTTAGACTACTCAATCATCAACAGGACTACAAGTTTTTTAACAACTAGTGTATTCAATGGCATACATAACATAATTAGCAACTCCAAAAAAAAAAAAAAAAACACACATAATTAATGTTTACCAAAAAATAAATGATACATAATTAATCAATTTTTTTCTCTAATTTTTTTTAATTAACTCCTTAATAACATTCATTTAGGTAACATTAAACTCTTTTAACCCAAAACTCATTCTCTCACACACTCTACTCAACCCCCCTCCCTGTCTCCTTCCTTCCTTCCGCCGGCGTCCCTCACACTCACCACCTCCATTCTCTCCACTTCACTCTCCAAACAGGTCCTAATTTCCCCATTAATGTCTTTCTAATTCATGTGATTTAATTCTAATTCTAATTATTACTATTATTATTATACTAATATTAACATTATTATTCTTGTTGTAGGGCAATTAAAATAAAAATAATGGGGGAATCAAATGAAAGCAAGGATTTGTCAGCTGAAATGGAAGTAGATGCATTTAGGCGATTATTTCCAATTCAATTTTATGAACGTCATTTTGTTAAGTCTTTGAGACCTGATGCTAGACCTCTTTCTTCTGCTAGAGATACTTCTATTGCTCTTGGTTTGTTTCTCTTTAATTTTAGTATTATTATTTTTTTAATTTAATTTTCATGCATTTTAATATTCTGGGGTTTAATTAAATTAGTAAAGAAAAAGAATTGTTTTTTAATTTTTATTGGGCTTGATTTTATAAAAAAAAAGCTGTGATTTTTATGCGATGTTGTATTAAAGATAATTTCTGTTGTTCTTGGTTTGTTTTAATTTCAATTACCCTTTAATGCATTATGTTTTGGGGTTTAATTGAATTACAGAAAAGAAAAGAAATTTAGTTTTTTTATTTTTGGTGCACAAGAAAAGAAATTGTTCATTGATTTTTAATTAGTTTGGTTTGATTTTAAAAAAGCTGTGATTGTTGTGTAGGTGCTGTTTCATCTGCTAATGGTTCTGCACTTGTTAAAATTGGTTGCACTGTAAGTTGCTTGTGTTCTGATGGTGTTTTTTAAAGTTGTAAAGTATGTTATTTGGAATTTTACTTTCATCTCATATATGTCATGTCTGTGCGTGATACATTTTGATACTGTGTTAGTTAGTTACACTGATAAGGCGTCTACCCGGATATGGGTGTGTGGATGTTTATTCGGATTTGAGTGTGTGAGTGTCTATTCGGATACAGGTGTCTAAGTGTCTAACTCGCCTATTTTGTAGAAGAAAGTCATTTTGTATTAGGGAAGGGAGTGGACAACCCCGCTTATTTGAATACATGGTTGGGAAAGGAAGGGGAGGGAGGAGGGATCCCTCCTCCTCTAATAAAATTATCCCTCCAAAAGAGAAGAGATTTTGAGGGAAAACAAAACTCCACTTTCCCTTCCCCTTCCTTTCCCTTCTATGTTGTTCTCTGAACATAGTGTAACTTGGAAATATTCAGGTGTTGTATATGACACAAATTGCATGCAATTCTCAAGTTAAATGAAGGTGTTGTGGTAATATAGCTTTGACACTACATTTTGGGACAAAAACTTGGAATAAATTTCAAATAGAGCCGAGTTGGGGTGGGTAGGCTGTGGAAACTAGGACTTGATTTGAGGCAGGCCAAAATCATGTTTTATTCCTTCATAAAATAGCTTTGTAGGGTACTTGATCAAGTACTTATGTCTGATTGTGGACACTTTGACAGTATGGAGTTTGTCCATACTGACAAACTTCGTTTTGGACCAAATTCAGGATTTTTTTTCATGAAATAGCTTAGAGAGAATGTGATACTGGCATAAGTACCCATTTATGGAGTATGGGCGCTTTGACACACTTCATATAGGGCCAAAGTCATCCAGTTTTTTCATAGATTAGCGAGTTAGGTACTTGCACACATGTTTGTGTCCTTAATTATGACACAAAATATCCGGGTCTGTGTAAAACAGCTTTAATTCAGGTATATTGTGTTTGACAAGAGTGCTGTCATGTAATTTTTTTATGTGCTCATGTTTTAACATAGACTATGCTAGCTGCAATCAAGATGGAAATTATGACGCCTTCAACAGAGTTACCTGACGAGGGTAACATAGGTATGCTAAATTCATCTTGTTCATTCCTTTTAGAGTTTAATGCAATACTATGTTTAGTAATGTTTTCATGAATTTATTGTCTTTGTAACATTGTTATCTTTTCTATCTGCAGCTATTGAGTTTCACATGCCTCCTATTTGTTCCCCCCTTGTTAGGCCTGGAAGGCCAGCTGATGCAGCACCAGTTATATCAAAGCAATTAACAGACACCATTATGAGGCAAGTACTAATTGTCATTGATGACATATACATTAGATAAGCTATCCTTCATGACTTCATGAGAATTGGTGTTGTAATTTGAAAGTTTTTGTTCTTCATTATCAACATAAACAGTCTATTTGACAAGGATAGCTGAGTTCCTAGAGCAACTCTCCTTTTCTGGATTAACTGAGTTCCTTTAACTTTCCCTAAATTTGTTTTGGAAGGTTAGAGTCTGTTCGATACTTCTATCTCATAATGTTGACATTTGTTGCTGTTTAGGGGAAAGGTTATGTAAAGAACTCATCACTTGTTTTTCCCAACTTGAAAGATCAAATTTGTGGATAGGAGTTGAGTGAGACTGAGAGAGTTTTGCCAGCCAATATACTTAGTGCTGAGGCTGGTGTAGGATATGACGATATGTGATGTTTCTTCATGCAGGCTTTCTTGTGTTTTTGAGCCTGTAGGCTATATTTTATTTTGCCTACAGGATTCTTGATGTTGTTTGCCAAAGGTTTCTCATTGGTGTGACAATCCTCCTAGGTGCAGCCTATTTGTCGAGAATGTTTGTGGCTTCTGGCCTCTGGACTTACGATTGACAGGTTGTGTGATTAGAATCGTACATGAAATCTACATTGAAAGAAATAGTAGGAATTATTTTAATTTTGCTAGAAGCCTAGAGGCACAGACCAGTTACTTGTATGGAGATGGAGATCTTGTGCTTTAGGTTTGGTGAAAGTGGAGGCCTTCGAATGCTTTTAGGTTCTCTTGATCTTCCCCAACCCCAATCCCTTCCGAATCCAATATAAAAATTCTTTCACAGGCTTTGTTTATGTTTTCGAAACGGTTGCAAATTTACGATTACCATGTTTCCTTCGATTTTTCCAAGGGTGGTGTTACTATCCTTGGGAAGGTAATTTTGTCAAAATATCAATGCATATTTTATACATGACACACATGATCTATTGTGATCAAATTTTGTTTTCTCCATAGAATATTTGCTCAATCAATCTTATGTTTATACTGACCTTATAACTTCCTATCTTAATGAGTACCTTCCAACCGGCTTTTAGACTCTTACAAGAACAATTTAAACCATGAGAAATTATGTTGACATTCCTTAATGTTTAGTCTCATTCTCAACCTTTATCTATTAGGATTTACACATCATTAGGCAAGTCCTTAAATTGTGACTTTACTATCTTTAAAAAATAAATAAGCTTTTTTTCGAGATTATTTTTTGGTAGCTCTTCGACCTATGTTCTGACTTTTTGAGATCTTTCTATGTGGGGATCTGCAGTGCCGGAATGATTAATCTGAAGGAGTTATGCTTGGTCAGTGGAAAAGCTGCTTGGATGGCTTACCTGGTAATTGTTACTTTCCTGAATCCTCCATTCTGTGACATAAGACTGTTGTTTCTGGATTCAAGGTTTCAAACTTTCAAACATTAATTTTAGTATCTAATTGTTATTGGTTCAGGATATATGCTGTTTGGATGCTGATGGCTCTCTTTTTGATGCTGCATTACTTTCAGCAGTTGCAGCCTTTTCTAATTGTAAGTTGTTCATTGTAACCTTTATCTGTTGCGCATCATATATCCCATATATGGCTAGTATAACTCATTGTCTTCACTGAGGGGGGCATTTGCTTCACTTGATGTTGGTGCTAGGCATAAATAATTGACTGAAACCTACACCTAATGTTTGATTGGTGATTTTATAATTTTTAAACCCATTGTGTATGGGGATCTGAAATTGTTTTGGTGGGGTAGGGGCTAGGGAAGTGAAATTATCTATCACGTAGTTGATATAGGTATAAAAGGTAATCATGGCTAGCATAGATGGTTGGAGCAACCTAAAAAAGGCTTGGTTATATTGACATGGACTTTTGGGTTCTCAAGAATTAATGTGATAACCTTACGTAGGAGGCTGAAGGTCTAAGATTTATGTACTTGAGTGAGTGTGTTATTGCTTTTGCTTTAAGTTGACAATATTGGTTTTTGACTCTCAACACTTTTGTAAAGGTCATGTTCTAGACTTCTCTTTGTTCTATACCATTACTGATAATGTCTATCATTCACATTGATCAAACTTCCGTTTGGTAAGGTGGAAAACACTTCCCCGAAAAATTGATTTTCCTCTTTTTTTTCTATTTTCCTTTGTTTGGTTTTACAAGTGATGAATCTCCTATTGAGAGGAAATAATTTTCCTTCTAAGTTGAAGGGAAAACATGTTTTCCTCCCTTGTTTCTTTCTACTCTTCTCCCATTCACCCTCTTGGTTCCCTTTTAGTTTTCCTTTTTCCTGCCATTTTCCTCTTAAGATACCAAATATGGAAAAATTATTTTGCATTTATGTTTTCCATGTAGTTTGTTTTCCTTGAACATTAATTTTCCATTGAAAATGTTTTCCATCCAAGTATCCAACCTAATAGACCCCCCTTTAGTCTAATTTGAGGGGCTGTTGATAAAGAGTCACCGATAACTTCTTTTTCATGGCTTTGGGAATATGGTGAGGGCAGATCACTATTGCTGATGTATTGAAGTCAGTTTTGTTGACAACCACTTCAGCTAGTGCTGCAACTTCTGACGTTTTCTTTCGCTAGATCACGTCAATTGACACTGGATTGGCAGCTTCATTCCAAATTATATTAAGGACTGCGAATCCTTGATTTCAAGGGTGGTTGTAGAACTGAATATGATTGACATTGGACATGGCAATGTTTTCTGTTGTTAACATGATCCTAAATTGCAGTGCATATCCCAGTTGTGTCTTTGAATGATGAAGGAAGAGTGTTTATTGTTTCGGATGACATGGAAGAAGGGAAGTCAAAGAAAGAACCTGTTAATAAAGAGAAAAGAAGACTCACTTTAAACAACGTTCCATTCTCGCTTACTTGCCTGCTTCATAAAAAGTATATATTAGCCGATCCCACTGCAGAGGAAGAGTCCATTATAGAAACTTCGGTGACAGTAGTTCTCAATTCGTCTGGTCAACTTGTTTCTTTTTACAAGCCTGGTGGGTCTGTTCTAGCCTTCCCAGCAGTGATCCAGGCACGTCTTATTTTTCTGTGCAGAAGCTTTCTTGAATTGCCACTTTCTTTCTCTCTCGAAAAATAGAAAGAAGCACAAATATGTTTATATTGATTGCTAATTATGCTTTTTCGATGACTGCAGGATTGTGTCGCATTAACAAGACAAAGAGTACAGGAACTCCAGCTAATCCTAAAGGAATCCATCTCTGACATGGAGGTAGATTAGACTCAAATAAGTTGTTTAGCAAGTAGCAATAGTTGAAAATTGTACATTTTATATTACTTTTGAAGGTGCCTTCTTTCCTCTCTTTCGAAGTTAGGAAAAGATTAAAATAGAGGTCACTTGGATTTCTAGGATATTTTTGAGGTTGTCCACAGGGTAATGTAGCATGAGTAAGATAATCTTATTTGCTTGTTCATAGTCTACGAGGTTTGATTGTTAGCCGGTACTGCATATCACAATGCCCGGAGTTTTGTCAATGCTGAATACGATTTTTTTTTTTGGTAGGCTTTGTTATTTCAGAATTTAGAATTCATACTCTTTTCTCGTAAATTTTCTGCTTGTGTTTGTTGGGTATATGTACGATAGTGTTGTAAATGAAATACCAAATGCTACACTGTGCTTGGCACCAAGGGTGTGTTATGAAATGAAGCAGCACATCTAGCAGTCGAGATGGGATTTGAGTTCTCGGTCAATGTTTGTTAGCTTTATAGTTCCAAAAATGTCAAATTTGTATTGCTCATTGCCTCATCCATTGTATTTCTGCCGTGTTTTGTGGTGTGTGCTCAATGAAAAGCATACTCCTCTGTTGTGCTGTTTTTTACTTGCTACATTAGACCAAAAATTATGAGAGTTATTTTTGGTCCAATGTAGCAAGTAAAAAACAAAAAATAGACAGGTATAATGGAAATCATTGGACTCATCCTAGACATGAATATTGTTGATATGTCATTTTTGTAAAATATTATTAAAATTATAAATTTCTAAAATGTTAAAAGTCTCCAATCATTCACATTAAAAATATGATCAAGACTTGTTTTTGGATTTGTCTTTTCCTTTGATCGACTCATATTTAACCAACACAACAAAGTGACATTTGCCTTGTCTGAAAAATAAATGTGTGGTTTTTTAAACCTTCCCTTAGTCCAAAAAGGGTGATGGTAATAGGTTGCAGCATTTATCAGTAGTGGCTTATCTAGTGCAACATCAAGTAACACTATCAAGTTGAGATTAAGGATATGAACTATGAAGTGGCTTTCCCTTTGTCTTCCAGGTCTAGCTTCGGGGTCGAACTTTTATTCATCTCAACCCTCTAGGGTTCTTAAGGAGTTAATGCCGGTGTATCTTAGTAGCAGGAGCTAGGGCCATTAATCCAGAGTCGTCGATCATGCATGTTAGGGGGCTTACATATTAACATGGATTCTAATTCTCATTACTTGAGTTTAAGTAGAGGTTTCTAAAGCTTTATCGTTCTCAATATAGCATACAATTTCTTTCAAGCGATCAAATCTGAAATATAATTATCTATAAAGCTTTTTTCTAAGAAAATTCAAAAACAATCCTAATCAATGGATATGTAAGTAGAGATTAGGAAATCCTCAATTAACTATAGCCACTTATATTACTTTAGAATAGTCATGTCAATTGCATATACTTCCATTTAATCATCAACTAACAATAAAATGTGATTACACTCTTTCATTGTATAATTTTTCTTAAAACTTAGAAATTTTAATTTGGCATTTCAATTGTGAAATCACATTATCTTTCTATATTCTACTCGCCACTCCGCAAGCGACAAGTCGAAACAGAGTGCCAAATTTATCTAACAATGCTACCACTGGTAAAAACAAAGAGTAGTAAGGGTTTGTTTACTTCAACTGAAAACAACTGAACTGAATTGAACTAATTGGAGCTGAACTGAATTGAAGTGAGCTGAATTAAAAGTTTTTTATGAAGGATTAATGAATAGCAAAATAAGAAAAGAGATGAATTGAACGGAACTTAACTGAACGGATTTTAAACTGAAGTAAACAGGCCCTAAGTAGTTCTTGTGTTGTTGTGCCGAACACATGTACAAAGTTCTATCATTCTATGATTATATCACCAAATTCACCATCAAATGGCCAAGAACAAGTCTACTTGGTCCCATTTGAGTCTCTCAAAAAATATCATTTCTCTTTTACACAAGAATCACAGACTACAAAATCTAAAACAAAAAATCCAAAACTCATTAATTTACATTTACTACACAATTTTACAACACCTCATCATCATCCAACTTGGCTTTTTAGGGAAATCCACATCAACCAATAGGAAGCCAAGGTTTTTGATCATCAAAACCCTCATTAAGATAAACTACCCAAAGTACTTCACACTCTCACAGTCTCACTTACACTCTCTCTCCTCTCTCCTCCTCACNTGTTTGTTGGGTATATGTACGATAGTGTTGTAAATGAAATACCAAATGCTACACTGTGCTTGGCACCAAGGGTGTGTTATGAAATGAAGCAGCACATCTAGCAGTCGAGATGGGATTTGAGTTCTCGGTCAATGTTTGTTAGCTTTATAGTTCCAAAAATGTCAAATTTGTATTGCTCATTGCCTCATCCATTGTATTTCTGCCGTGTTTTGTGGTGTGTGCTCAATGAAAAGCATACTCCTCTGTTGTGCTGTTTTTTACTTGCTACATTAGACCAAAAATTATGAGAGTTATTTTTGGTCCAATGTAGCAAGTAAAAAACAAAAAATAGACAGGTATAATGGAAATCATTGGACTCATCCTAGACATGAATATTGTTGATATGTCATTTTTGTAAAATATTATTAAAATTATAAATTTCTAAAATGTTAAAAGTCTCCAATCATTCACATTAAAAATATGATCAAGACTTGTTTTTGGATTTGTCTTTTCCTTTGATCGACTCATATTTAACCAACACAACAAAGTGACATTTGCCTTGTCTGAAAAATAAATGTGTGGTTTTTTAAACCTTCCCTTAGTCCAAAAAGGGTGATGGTAATAGGTTGCAGCATTTATCAGTAGTGGCTTATCTAGTGCAACATCAAGTAACACTATCAAGTTGAGATTAAGGATATGAACTATGAAGTGGCTTTCCCTTTGTCTTCCAGGTCTAGCTTCGGGGTCGAACTTTTATTCATCTCAACCCTCTAGGGTTCTTAAGGAGTTAATGCCGGTGTATCTTAGTAGCAGGAGCTAGGGCCATTAATCCAGAGTCGTCGATCATGCATGTTAGGGGGCTTACATATTAACATGGATTCTAATTCTCATTACTTGAGTTTAAGTAGAGGTTTCTAAAGCTTTATCGTTCTCAATATAGCATACAATTTCTTTCAAGCGATCAAATCTGAAATATAATTATCTATAAAGCTTTTTTCTAAGAAAATTCAAAAACAATCCTAATCAATGGATATGTAAGTAGAGATTAGGAAATCCTCAATTAACTATAGCCACTTATATTACTTTAGAATAGTCATGTCAATTGCATATACTTCCATTTAATCATCAACTAACAATAAAATGTGATTACACTCTTTCATTGTATAATTTTT
Source organism: Suaeda aralocaspica (assembly GCA_016808085.1). Classification (NCBI taxonomy): domain Eukaryota; kingdom Viridiplantae; phylum Streptophyta; class Magnoliopsida; order Caryophyllales; family Amaranthaceae; genus Suaeda; species Suaeda aralocaspica. The sequence continues at coordinate 451,607 of PYUH01000019.1, forward strand.
CTTAAAACTTAGAAATTTTAATTTGGCATTTCAATTGTGAAATCACATTATCTTTCTATATTCTACTCGCCACTCCGCAAGCGACAAGTCGAAACAGAGTGCCAAATTTATCTAACAATGCTACCACTGGTAAAAACAAAGAGTAGTAAGGGTTTGTTTACTTCAACTGAAAACAACTGAACTGAATTGAACTAATTGGAGCTGAACTGAATTGAAGTGAGCTGAATTAAAAGTTTTTTATGAAGGATTAATGAATAGCAAAATAAGAAAAGAGATGAATTGAACGGAACTTAACTGAACGGATTTTAAACTGAAGTAAACAGGCCCTAAGTAGTTCTTGTGTTGTTGTGCCGAACACATGTACAAAGTTCTATCATTCTATGATTATATCACCAAATTCACCATCAAATGGCCAAGAACAAGTCTACTTGGTCCCATTTGAGTCTCTCAAAAAATATCATTTCTCTTTTACACAAGAATCACAGACTACAAAATCTAAAACAAAAAATCCAAAACTCATTAATTTACATTTACTACACAATTTTACAACACCTCATCATCATCCAACTTGGCTTTTTAGGGAAATCCACATCAACCAATAGGAAGCCAAGGTTTTTGATCATCAAAACCCTCATTAAGATAAACTACCCAAAGTACTTCACACTCTCACAGTCTCACTTACACTCTCTCTCCTCTCTCCTCCTCACCCAAACAAAGCACAACCTCTAATATTTTGTCTTCTTCACTTCACTCAATTTCAGTTATGCCACGTGTCTTCTTTTACACCCACTAACAGAAAAACTGTTTACAAAAACTTCACTCCTTAACTCCCCTTCTTCTTTACTCTGTTTTTCAGTGAACCTCAACAATTTTCCCTCAAAAAATTTTTAGAGGGAGAAAAAATTGAGCAAAAATTGATCAAACCCAATTCAATTCTTTCATCAAAGAACAAAACCCATAATTTATTTCTCCTAAATTCTCACTAAAAATCACATCTTTCTACTCTGTAAAATCCTCTGTTTTTTATAATTCTCTGTTTAATAAAAAAACAGAGTTTTTTTTTGAAAAATGTCTTCAATTGTTTCTTCAGCATTCACTTTACCATCAACAAAAACTGATTTCCTCTCATCAATCAATCAAAAACACTACATTCTCCACTCATTCCTCCCTAAAAAAACCAAACAATCAAACTCAAGAACACCAAGAAATGGCAAAATCAAGTGTGTTGTATCAGGAAATGGTCTTTTCACTCAAACTTCACCAGAAGTTAGAAGAATAATTCCTGAAAATAAACCCAATCTCCCAACTGTAAAGATTGTGTATGTAGTTCTTGAAGCTCAATACCAATCCTCACTTTCCGCCGCGGTCCGAACCCTCAATAAGTCCTCAAACTTTGCTAATTTTGAAGTTGTAGGTTACTTAGTTGAAGAACTTAGAGACAAAGAAACCTACCAAAGCTTCTGCAAAGATTTAGAAGATGCCAACATTTTTATTGGATCACTCATTTTTGTTGAAGAACTTGCAATAAAGGTGAAAAATGCAGTTGAAAAAGAAAGAGAAAGAATGGATGCAGTGTTAGTGTTTCCTTCAATGCCAGAGGTAATGAGACTAAATAAATTGGGATCATTTAGTATGTCACAATTAGGGCAATCAAAAAGTCCATTTTTTCAGCTTTTTAAGAAGAAAAAACAAGGTGCAGGATTTGCTGACAGTATGTTAAAATTAGTAAGAACTTTACCTAAAGTTTTGAAATATTTACCTAATGACAAAGCTCAAGATGCTAGGCTTTATATCTTGAGTTTACAGTTTTGGTTAGGTGGGTCCCCTGAAAATTTGGTTAATTTTGTTAAGATGATTTCTGGGTCATATGTTCCTGCATTGAAAACTGTGAAGATTGAGTATTCTGATCCTGTGTTGTTCCTTGATAGTGGTGTTTGGCATCCTTTAGCACCTTGTATGTATGATGACGTTAAAGAGTATTTAAATTGGTATGGTACTAGAAAAGATGCTAGTGCTAAACTTAAGAGCAAAAATGCACCTGTTGTTGGGTTAGTACTTCAAAGGAGTCATATTGTAACTGGTGATGAGTCTCATTATGTTGCTGTGATTATGGAGTTGGAAGCTAAGGGGGCTAAGGTGATCCCTATTTTCGCCGGAGGGCTCGATTTTTCGGGGCCGGTTGAGAAGTTCTTTATTGATCCTGTGACTAAGCAGCCTATGGTGAATTCTGTGATATCTCTTACTGGGTTTGCTCTTGTTGGGGGACCGGCGCGACAGGATCATCCTAGGGCTGTTGAGGCCTTGATGAAGCTTGATGTTCCTTATATGGTTGCTGTGCCTTTGGTGTTTCAGACTACTGAAGAGTGGTTGAATAGTACTTTGGGTTTGCACCCTATTCAGGTTGCTTTGCAGGTTGCTCTTCCTGAGCTTGATGGTGGGATGGAGCCTATTGTTTTCGCTGGACGTGATCCGAGAACAGGCAAGTATTTATCATACATTTCATCAGTTTTGTATTGTTCTTCTTATTTGCTGCTCATGTCTGTGTATGATCAAAATTTTGACTATATCAAGTGATTAATTGGTTATTTGCATAGAAAAAACAAGTTAAAGCATGATCATGTTAGAGTCATTTCAATGTGTATATTCAAAGTTACAGCTTTCTATAGCTTTTACTCATTGATCATTAAAGATACTAGTATTGATTATCTGGGATATTATGGAAAGGTAGTTGATCATATTCTTGTTTACACTCTTATCTTAGACCTCTCTTGAGGAAACTAATAAGCTTATTTATTGTAGCACAACTTTTCTTTTGTCATGATTACATACCTAGCAATTTGTTTGAATGGTAAATTATTCAAATATTGCATTTGACACTGTAGGCATCTTAGTTCCATGAGAAATCTGAAAATGTGATTATCACTTTAGGGTAGTTTTGCATATTCTAGATTGACTATAGATACCTTCAACTAAGTTTCTTTTCGTTTCGAACTTCTTTTTGTGCTACATGATTTCTTGTAATATTAGAGAGTCAACAAAGTGAAGCTTGTTGGCCTTTCCATGTTTTATGTAGTAATTACATAGCATTGGGTATCTTGATGTCTCATGTATAAGAAATTCTTGTCTTCTGTAGTTAAAAAGTAAAGTAATCTTGGCATGTTACAGGAAAATCACATGCTCTTCACAAGAGAGTCGAGCAGCTATGCACTAGAGCAATCAAGTGGGGTGAATTGAAGAGGAAAACTAAGGTATTTTGAGTTTTCAATTTCTCATTCTTGTAATGGTTTTGTGCATATCTTCAAATCATTTTATAAGCTGCATATCCTACGGTGATTTCAGTATATATAGGGGTCATATCAGCAACATGATTGTATGATTTAACTCTAACAAAATGCTATGCTATCTCAGTTGCTCAGAACATTTTTTGCATTAGTCATGTATTGATCTGTTAGTTTAATTTTACCTTACTTAATTTAGTCCAAGTTGTATGAAATAAGCATGGTACATAAGAATCTGTTACTGTCTACTTAAATTTCCTGTCATAGTTGCAGATAGTGACTTTGATCTTGTTGTAGCAAGTCTATGGTGAAAAGCGTTATTAATGTTAAACCATACTTATTTAAATTATCACCCATTTCTATGCTTTAATCAGTACTTGCACTTTAAAGTTCTTAAGATGGGTTGCCTGGAATATTGATGCTACGTAAAGGTTCCTGCATTCAGAGTCTGTTTTGTTTGAGTTTCTCAATTAGGAATGTTAATTGATGATGGCATAATTATCTGCAGGCTGAGAAGAAAATAGCTATTACAGTCTTCAGCTTCCCACCAGACAAAGGAAATGTTGGAACTGCTGCATACCTTAATGTGTTTGCATCCATTTTCTCCGTCCTGCAAGACCTCAAAAAGGATGGTTACAGCTTTGAAGGTCTTCCAGAGAGTGCTGAGGCTCTGATTGAAGAAGTAATCCATGACAAGGAGGCACAATTCAGCAGCCCAAATCTCAACGTTGCGTACAAAATGAGTGTTAGGGAGTATCAGAACCTAACTCCTTATGCAACACTTTTGGAAGAAAACTGGGGAAAAGCCCCGGGAAATCTGAATTCCGATGGGGAGAACCTTTTGGTGTATGGAAAACAATACGGGAATGTCTTCATTGGAGTTCAACCTACTTTTGGATATGAGGGTGATCCTATGAGGCTACTATTCTCTAAATCTGCTAGCCCTCATCATGGGTTTGCAGCATATTACTCATTTGTTGAGAAAATATTCGGAGCTGATGCTGTTCTTCATTTCGGAACTCATGGTTCCCTAGAATTCATGCCAGGAAAACAAGTGGGTATGAGTGATGCTTGTTTTCCAGACAGTCTTATTGGGAACATACCAAATGTGTACTATTATGCAGCTAACAACCCTTCTGAAGCAACAATAGCTAAACGTCGTAGTTATGCGAATACTATCAGTTATCTGACTCCACCAGCAGAAAATGCAGGACTTTACAAGGGTCTCAAACAGCTGAGTGAGCTCATTTCTTCATACCAATCTCTCAAAGACACAGGTAGAGGCCAGCAGATTGTGAGTTCCATCGTCAGCACTGCAAGGCAATGCAATCTTGACAAAGATGTTGATCTGCCTGAGGATGGAGTAGAGATCTCAGCGAAGGAGAGAGATCTCGTGGTTGGAAAAGTCTACTCTAAGATCATGGAGATTGAGTCTCGCCTTCTACCTTGTGGGCTTCATGTGATTGGAGAGCCTCCTTCAGCCTTGGAAGCTGTGGCAACTTTGGTAAATATTGCTGCTTTGGACCGTCCTGAGGAAGGAATCTGTGCCCTCCCTTCTATACTAGCTGAAACTGTTGGAAGGAGCATAGAAGATGTTTATAGAGGAAGTGACAAGGGAATCCTGAAAGATGTCGAGTTACTTAGGCAAATAACTGATACATCACGAGGAGCCGTCTCTGCATTTGTTGAAAAAACAACCAATGATAAGGGTCAAGTTGTGAATGTCAATGATAAGTTAACTTCAATCCTTGGGTTTGGATTGAATGAACCATGGATTCAATACTTGTCAAACACCAAGTTTTACAGAGCTGATAGGGAGAAGCTTAGGGTACTTTTCTCATTCCTTGGGGAGTGTTTGAAGCTTGTTGTAGCTGATAATGAGTTAGGAGCTTTGAAACAAGCTCTCGAAGGGAAGTTTGTGGAGCCTGGTCCTGGTGGTGATCCAATTAGGAACCCAAAAGTTCTGCCTACTGGGAAAAACATTCACGCTTTGGACCCACAAGCTATCCCTACTACTGCAGCCATGCAGAGTGCTATGGTGGTTGTGGATAGGCTGCTCGAGCGTCAGAAGGCTGATAATGGAGGGAACTATCCAGAAACAGTTGCACTCGTGTTGTGGGGTACTGATAACATCAAGACTTATGGTGAGTCTCTTGGTCAGGTTCTGTGGATGATTGGGGTGAGACCAATTGCTGATACCTTTGGTAGAGTTAATCGCGTTGAACCTGTCAGTCTTGAGGAGCTTGGAAGGCCTAGAATTGATGTTGTTGTCAACTGCTCAGGTGTCTTCAGAGACTTGTTCATCAACCAGGTAACAATGATTTTCACATTCACTAATCAATGCATTGCACATATTGTAGGAAATCATTTACATTTGAACTATCATATATAGTAGAATAAATTTGGAAAATATATGTATATGTGCAGAAATATGTAATACTAGGTGATATTTTGAGTGTTGTATAGTAAGACTCGGGAACTCTCAGAAAGTACCTTAGATGATCTGTTTTCAATTAGTTTCTCACAATACATTTTCTTATTCGCCGCCTTGTATGATCAGATGAATCTTCTTGATCGGGCAATCAAGATGGTAGCAGAGCTTGATGAACCTGAGGATCAGAACTATGTGAGAAAGCATGCAATGGAACAAGCCAAAACACTTGGTGTTGATGTTAGAGAGGCTGCCACTAGAATTTTTTCGAATGCCTCAGGCTCCTACTCTTCAAACATCAATCTTGCAGTAGAAAATTCTTCATGGAATGATGAGAAGCAACTGCAAGACATGTACTTGAGCAGAAAGTCATTCGCTTTTGACAGTGATGCACCAGGTGTTGGAATGACTGAGAAGAGGCAGGTGTTTGAGATGGCTCTTGCAACTGCAGATGCTACCTTCCAAAATCTTGACTCGTCGGAAATCTCTCTGACTGATGTCAGCCACTACTTTGATTCAGACCCCACAAATCTCGTGCAGGGTCTCAGGAAAGATGGGAAGAAGCCAAGTGCCTACATTGCTGACACTACTACAGCAAATGCTCAGGTGAGCTTATCTTTTCATTATACCCCTTCAGTCTATTATTACCTGATATTCAGTGTTACACACAAGTTTGTTGTAAATTTGTTCTTGCACTGGAAACTTAGACTGACTTGTAACAATACTGATACTTTATAAGTTTATAATAACGGATAATATTGCCTTGGAAGACACATAACATGAAATGAAAAAACATAGTGGTCAAATATAGAATGGACTATTTATGTCAAAAGGTCAAAATAAGATGGCAGACAAAAATTTTCAAAGCATGGTCAGTTTTAAAAGATGAACTTGTATCAGACAGTAACTTTATATGAAAAGAAAGAAAAAAAAAATCAGTTTAATCAGTATTACCAGTCCCATGGTGCAGCAGGTTTTGTTGCGAGTCTCTCACTAATTAAGCTGCACGTAAGCTGAAATACTAGGAATTTACTGAATACTAGATGTTGGTGTAAAAGTTTTGTTGCGAGTTTGTCTTTAAATCAAGCTACATATAAGCTAAAATACAAGATATCATAAATTAAACCGTCTATAAAATGAAAATTCTGCAGGTGCGTACTCTATCTGAAACTGTTCGTCTAGATGCACGAACAAAGCTGTTGAACCCTAAGTGGTACGAAGGAATGCTGTCAACTGGCTACGAGGGTGTACGTGAGATTGAGAAGCGACTCACCAACACTGTTGGGTGGAGTGCAACCTCAGGACAAGTAGATAACTGGGTGTATGAAGAGGCGAACACAACATTTATCAAAGACGAGGAGATGCTGCAAAAGTTGATGAACACCAACCCAAACTCTTTCAGGAAGTTGTTGCAGACCTTCCTTGAAGCCAATGGAAGGGGTTACTGGGAGACTTCTGAGGAAAACATTGAGAAATTGAGGCAGTTGTATTCCGAAGTTGAAGACAAGATTGAAGGAGTTGATAGGTAAATTATGTAAAATTATTACAATAAGACTGTGAATATGCAAAAAACACAACATTGTTCCACTTATTTTGAGCCTGGAATTGACTCTGAGAACTTTTTACAAGCTTCAGTGTAACACTCTTTGTTGATATCAGGTTTTGAAATATCAATGTAACCTTGAAGAAATACAAACTTTCTATTTTCTGTACTTGCTTCGCCAAATTCCAGATCACAATCTTCTTCTGTCCTAAAACCTGGATAACTTAATTACCTTTACTAGATGTCCTGTTTTTGACTTTAACTCCCTGGTTTTAGTTTTATTTGAGAAATGCATTCACTAATCATCGTGAGAAACATATAATCTCCAGGGTGCTCTAACAGAGCTGTCATAAACTGTCATCACTTCAACAAAATGTGAAGAATGAAGGAAAAAGTTATATGAAATTTGTAATCATCTTTTGAACCTGGAAAACAGTAGATAAGGCACAAGCTTTCAAGAGGTTTGTTCTCTCCGAAACACAAACTAAGACTAAAAAGTGACTCACATCAATTTTAAACATGTCCTTTCACAGGTTCACCCTCTTCCCTCCAAATAACAGCTCATAGCATAAGTCTTGTTTTAGCCTTTAGGTGGAAAAAGAAAAATGATCTGGTACGGAAAAACATGGTACTCATGGATGTCATGGTGCCTGAAACGCACCGAAAATCAACAAAACAAAATAGGATGAGAAATTTACAAAAATCTTATGATATGCTCGATTTAGCAATTCCAAAGTCACCACCTGACCAGTCTCTACACCTCAGTTGTAGGTCATACTCCATAAAACACTTTAAACCGATGATGATATCCATTATACGTGATTTTTTCACCACACTGTGCCCTTTAACTCAACCAGAACCAACTTGCTAGTGCATATAGACAGATCGGAACACATTGGGTATTCTACAGATGATGCTGCACAACCTGCACTTGCATCATGTCAGTGTTAGAAAAGGATGTACCAGATGCCTAACTATCATCTGTATCATGCATTCGTCTTTCACTTTATACTTCAATCTAAATTTAATTATCTCAAACAGCCCGTTCATCACTTCGGTTGTTTCAAGCTCTAATCTTTCTCCCTATTCTCCCACAAGGAAGCAAATTAATTTACGTTAAAAATTTATCACCATGGTACATGTGAATCCATGCTGAACTGAAACTTTTAACAAAAAACTTTAGAATGGATCAACAGATGGATAGTAATTGGTAAAAGATGCAACACTTTGCAAAATTAACAAATGTATGCTTATATAATAAGCTGAAAGTCAGATGAGTAAAAATTTGCAAAGTAACAACAAAATCAATGTGATTGATTAGTAGACGAACAATTCAATCAAAAAATATAAAAAATTTACATATGATGGAAGCATGTTAGAAAGAATTTCTCCTGTTTCCTTTGGAATATTCACTCACTGAATATGAATCATTAAGGAAAAATTTACAAAAACTCCTCCCCCTTCGAGGGCAGGCTAAATCGCTAAAAAAAAGGCAAAGTGTTCATTGAGAGTTACATCTGCTTTTCTAGTTCCTGTTTCTTACTTGATTTCTCTAATTTTAAGAGAAAAAATAATGAACTGTCCATCATGTCAAACCAACTCCAAAAGAAGAGGATCTCCAGCAGCCATTACCCTAATAAGCTTGATAAATTCTTGTTCACTCGACACACTCCATGGGTGAACAGCAGGTGCTAAAGCAGAATACAAGGTAGTGTTTGCAGATGGAGGTTTCTTTTTATATACCGTAGTATCAAAAACTGGATCAAAGTTTTGAGGCGAATCCATTGCTAGAAAGAACATGGGTATTGCGACTTTATGATGCATATCCATGTCGCCTACTAAAGCGACAAGATCCAGATAGTCTTCTACATATCTCCTTGGAACAAAGAAAAGATCTGAACTGCATACCACAAAGTCCTTGATGCCTTTTGCAGCTTCTTTGTAATTAACTTGGAAGTGAGCTGGCATTGTTTCTACAATCTTCTTTACCATTTCTCCTTGTTGGGAGAACCAATCACCTTTGTTGGCTGGGACAGGAGTCCATGATTTTGATACCTGCACACCATTTAGATTGTTATTGCAGTTCATACATTAGTACTAAATTTGCAAACAAATGACTCCAAAATTCACACCAATTCACCGAGTATGCTGAATTAGTTTTGCAAAATTAAGACTCAGGTAGATAGCAGATAAACTTTTTTGACAAAAACAAGGAAAAACAGAAAGGAGGAATTATAAGCAAGCGATGCATTATGAAAGGCTCAAAGTACACCATGACAATCACTGTTGGGCAGAAGGACATAATCAATGTAAATCTAAATTTTGGTTTAATCCAGCTAGTTTTGGCAAAAGCTATGTGCATAATTTTCTCTATAATTGCTTAATGAATCACTGTATATAAAGTATTTAATTTGAAAAATATTCAAAATAAAAAAATTAAATTAAAAAAAAAAAAAGCAAATGGTATGTAGTGCAAAAATAAAAAATATTTTAAAAATTATTCAAAAAAATTTAAACAATTCCAGCTAGTATCACAAAATAGAGGCTAAGGCTTTGATTGATCACAAAATCGAAAAATATCTCTTTGCATATCAAGTGGTAAGTAGCGCAATAAATTTCCTAAACTACTTCTAACATACTTTTTAGGATGATCCTAGTTAGATAATACAAAGTAAAACTATCATGATATTTTGGCAGCAAATTTTTAAGTGTCATATTTCATTATTTCTTAGTAAACTGAATGCAGATTGATATCCCTTCAGCCTTGAGTGTACAGTCTTGATGCAAATATTGCAAGTATTAGAAACATATATTATATAGGATTGCAGTTGGTAATACCTTGTTAGTGATCCACAGCTTATTCTTGTCGGCTTGTACTAAGTTCCAGTAGTTAAGGATGGTATTATCTTGGAGAAAAAGAAATCCTTCAGCACTTGAATATCTGTTCATTATCTTAGGAAGCTGCCTGCAAATCAAATTGAGATTGTACTCAGAAAAGTGATGCTATAACTTTTGTGTTGTTATCAGTTACATAACTCTTACAAGGAAAAGAAAGAGAAAGCAAAAGAAACTGGTGGGAGATATCCACGGCTTGCTTCTGCAAACTATGTACGCAGTATTTGAAGCCTATAAACACTTTAATAGTTAAATAAACTCAAGCAAGATTATTTTTTTATTTTTACATAAAAATGTTTAAAAAGAAAGAAAGAAAATAAAAAAGAAAAAGAATAACAACATAGAGAGAATATTGCTGAATGCTTTATACCAAATTCCTGGTACTGAAACTGACTATATTAAGCTAGATAGTAGATATCATCACTGTAATGACACTTGTTAAACATTGTGGACATAGATCCTATAATTTATACTTTGGAAATTATTAGGTACGGCTACTAAATAAGATACATGCTGAGCTGCTCTTGTTGTTGACCTTGCTGTTGAAGTCTATACTTAATTACTTATTCTTGGTCAGGAAAGGGCACAAGAGCATAGCAATGAAGGAATTTTAAACGCGTGGCCATCAAGAAGAAAACATGTGAGAGAAAAGATAGATTTCACAGTTAGAGCATATCGACATGAAACATAACATATGCTCTGTTGAGGACAAGTAAGAAGCAAAGAAATGTAGATTTCAAGAACGCACCTACAAATGCTCAGTCGAAAGTTATAAGGGTGTGGAATACCTAGGCTCTAGGGTCTCTATAGGACATAAATTTGATATAAGCTTAATGTAAACTAAGTTATGAGCACGAACTCCAGAAAGTAGCCCTCCAAATGAAGAGTTGAAGACCCTCACTAGCATCACTTTTCCTTTCTTTCGTCAAAGTGTTCACCTAACTAATTTTGACAATATTCTTAGATTTTCTTATCTTTCTTTCCTTCCTATTTCATACAATATTGTTTACATCAAACAAGCTTGCATAGTAGTCTTTGTGAATAGGGTGACCTACATTTGCATCTCTTGTGAAAGCCAGAACAGATTTACACTAGCTACGTGATGGTGGTAGGCATTGTTGCAATACAGATGTCACGTGTTTTTCTTGACAGATTCATAGTCTCTAGGAAGGATGAAAACATAATATATGCACTGTTGAGGACATGTTAGGGGTGCAGGTGACATTTAGCTAGACACCAACTTATTACCACTCACTATTAGTGGCTTTTACTGACAGTATAGTTTGCTAAAGGAACCAAAGCAAAAGATCAAGTACGCATGGGGTATGTGCTGTTGGCGTTTAACTTTTGACTAGCTGTTAGCTTTTGAGCAGTTGTTAGCTGTCAAAGTAGTCGCTTTTATAGGTCAGTTGTCGAGGTACTGTTAATAATATGAGAGTTTAACAAATGTAGATGTTAAAACTATTGAACACTTTCATTATTATTAGCTTTCAATGGAAGATACTCAAAAGATACCTAAAAGCTACTTTGTTTAGCTTTCAACAAAAGCTACTCAAAAGCTACCTCTACCCCTAAAAAGCTAATTAAAACACTAGTTCACCAAACACTAATATTTTTGTATGGTAGTGTTTTGATTGGATTCAAAAGCTAAAAGCTACTTCAAAGGCTAATGCCGAACACGTCCATTAGCTCTTCAAATAATTTCTAAAGTATTTCTAAACGATGACTTAAACAAAAGGCTGAGAAATTATCTAAACAAAAAAAAAAAGTCTTGATCAAGTCAAAGAATGAACTATTTTCAGCTTCTACAGTTCTGCCTAATGCAGTGAGCTAAGCACTCCAGAGTTAGAGACCATTCATCACCAACAGAAGACAGCCATAAAATATTTGTGACCAAATATATCTGCTCATTAGCAAAAAAGGCCAAAAAGATAACCTCAGCCATGATTTTCACATAAACATAACAAACAACATGGACAGATCCAGATTTCGTATAAGAGCAGTTTGGTTATCTGCAACAAATCAGAAACTAAATACCTTACGTAAAAACATGTAACAATGCATAATTAGCCTGCAGCTCCACGTACATAGAGATTCATAGACAACCATTACAACTGATAAAATATGAAATTATTGACAAGAATGATGAATCTGATTAGTTTAACTTACTTGTATACATAATCCAACTGGCCTTGATCAACAACAAGATCTTTGTTTTTTTGTGACGACAAAATGATGACTGTTTTGAAGATTCGACCATAAAGTAATCTCCATTCCAAGGCAGTACGTTCAACAGGGCCACTACAAAACATAACTAGCACAATATTTCCGAAGTTCTTCCGCCACCGAATGAGGTTACCAATTTCGTAATTCACACTACCCGTCTCCTCAACCCCGAGATGCACAGATGGCAACTTTCTGGGGACATACTCCTTTCTATCTCCATGGCCAATAGTTGCCCTAGGCCGATCGATTTCTAGAGACATTAACCTTGGCTGTTGGTACCCAACGGCTAGCAAATCCTGAAGCCAGGCAGCTGTGAATTTTACATCTTTCTCAGTCCAGAATCTCTTCTCTGCCATAGTAAAACTCAGTTCCAAAATCTTTTCAAACAACCTATGCTCTTTCGATCTCCAAGAAACTAAGAACTCAACCAGACGCCCCACATTCACATGAAGATCCTTTTCCTCTGAGAAAGGGTATGCTTCGATTCTATCCTTTCTATGAACTGTGGGAGGGTAAACAACCACATTGCCTCCAATCTCCCACAAAAGCCTCTGAGACCAGTAACCTCTCAACACATCAGAAGCCATGGTACTAACAGAAACAGGAAGCATCAAACCCCAAAAGGCAGAAGTATGATACAACGTATTAAAAGAATTAAGAGGCACCATAATGCCCTGTGGCAGGGCAACCTTTGGTGCCTTCTCATCAAACCTAATATCGAAAGCTTCCAAACCCGACTTCCTAGTAAAATAAAAAACCGAATCAACATCAGGAAGACCATTAGAGATCCCCTGCTGAATGAACTGCTTCCCACCATACACTTCAGTGTAATACTCCTCATGCCCAATTTCACCCACATTTTCAAGTGGCAATCCCCTCGGCCAAACTGACCGCTGCCCGAAATGTATATACGGATTCACAACTGTCCGATTCGGATCCTCATGAGTATACTGCAATATGATCTCTTGCCTAGCCTGCTCCCCCACTAACTCTACATCAAAATGCTTCCCTAAATCCCCATCAATCACCTCCCCTCGATTATCGGCATCAAATATCCTAGTAGCACCATGTTGTATGGCAAACAAATACCCAACACTCTTCCTAACATAAGAATCATAAGGCAAGTAACCCAAAACCCGAAACCCCAATTTCGATTGCATATCGAAAGACAAATATATAGCTCCTTTAAGGTTCCAATCCTTAGGAGTCTTAGAATTCCCAACTGCAAGAACTTGCCAACCCTTGATCCTAACCATACCCTTAAGCGACTCGGTCGGATAATCCGAAACAGACGCAATGATCCATTTTTCGGACCGAAAATTAGCATATGGGGTGACCTTATCAGTGATTGGGGCAATTGATTTCCACTCAATTTTAGGCAAATGAATAGTGTCATGATCTATTTTATCAGTTAAGCAACCAAATGAAGCATTATATGCAATATTTCTAAGGAAGAAAAGTGCAACAACAGTAGCAAGTAACATAAAAATTGCAAAAACTTTGTACAAATTATCAGATACCCATGTTGAAAAATCAAGACTTTTTGATTCTGAGAATCGATTTGGGTGTAAAGTTGGTAGATTTCTTACCTGAGATTTCTGCAACTTTGTGTGATTTTCATTTTCATTTTGATTGTGATTGTGATTGTGATTTTGATTACCCTTATTGGGTATTCGATCTTGGACTAACATTTGAACTAAAATCAAACTCACTTAATCACTCAATTAAACAAAACACAAAAAACCCAAATCAAATCAAATAAAATCAATTTTTTCCCACAAATTAAACTCAATTTATCACTGAATCACTCAATTAAACAAAAACCCAAATCAATTAAAATCAAATTTTTCCCAAAAATCAAACTCACACAATCACTGAATCACTCAATTCAACAAAAACCCAAATGAAATAAAATGTTACCCACAAATTTAACTCACTTAATCACTCAATTAAACAAACATCCAAAAAAACCCAAATGAAAATTTTCCCACAAAATTAAAATAAGGATTCTAATAATAATTTGTGTATTCTTTTAGTATTGACTCAAATAAGACTGTATTGACCCTATTTTTTTAATTTGTTTTTTTCTTATTTTTGGGGTTTGAAAAAGCAGAAGTTTGCCGACAGTTGAGTTTATTTCTGATTTTTTTACAGCTTTTTTAGGGAAAATTGAGCTTAAAATGCAAGATTTGATAAGTAAATTGAGAGAAAAGGAAAAATGAAAAATGAATTTTTTTTTGTTTTTTTTTTTTTGGTTGGTGAGTTAGAAGAAATGTCGTGTTCCGTGGTGGTTTTGCTTCTTGCTTTCGCTTTCTTTGATCTGAAAATAAAGAGATTTTGATTTCTTTTGATTAATTAATTAATTAATTAATAATGATAATCAAATCGATTGAATTATTTTAATTATTTTTAATAATTAATTAAGGTGTTTTTTTTAAACTACCATTTGAAGTTAAGTACGCATATTTGTTTGTTAGTTAGTTTGACTGATTTATTTGATTGGTTATTATTAATGTTAATGATGATAATTTGATAATAATAAATTAATAATGAGGATTAATTGTTAATGTGTTTTTGTTTGGCAATTGGAAAGGTGGATGATGATGGTGATGGCAAAGGTAGTTGTACTGACTTGAGTTTAATGTGCTGCTTTTACTGCAGTATCTTGCTTGTTTCCTACTACTACTACTACTAAAATACAGTTGTATTTATTCATTTTTAAGATTAGAGAATTTTTGTTAAAATGTCTAACATTGAGAGGTGTGTGGGAATGAAGCTATTGATTGGGTGTGATTCATTTGCAACTACACTCTAGATAATAGATTGCAAAAAAATATATATAGAGAGAGATGGCAAATGGGTCGTTCAGATTAGATTTAATTGAATTTTGATTGCATTATGTGTACTTTAATTTATGTCAATACATATTCAAATTTATCTAATACTCCGTATTACGGTATTATGTAATGCAAAATAATAAGTACAACTACCAGATTAGACATAATGATTTTTTTGCAAAAGTATGATCATGTCAAAGTTTTTTTTATGTCCACTTTGGTTTTAAGCAAGGACATTTGATCATTGCAAATTTGTCAAAATTTGTTGTGCTAATAATGAAAATTCAATTTAGGTTGACCTTTAACTCGCGAAAGTTACAACTATACAAGGAATAATGTAATAGTTAAGACTTGAGATACGTGGTACTATTAAACTTGTTAGTGTCAAGTTTTAACTCAATGAAGACTCAAGGGTGTTAATAGTAGTCTCATTGATAGTATACATACAGTCATACAGTGTCTATTATTCAATTTGCGCAGAAATATTAGGGCTTGTTTACTTCAGGTTAAAATTAGTTCAGTTCAGTTCAACTCTTCTCTTATTTAGCTATTTAATCTTTCATAAAAATCTTTCAATTCAGTTCAGTTCCAATCAGTTCAGTTCAGCAGTTTTCAGTTGAAGTAAACAGGCCCTTAGGCCCTGTTCTCCTCATCTTATTTTTACTTATTTCCAGTAAAAATAAATTCAATTTAACCTAAATAAGTTTAGTTCAGCAAAAATAAGTTCAGATCGACAAAGATAAGTTGAGGAGAACAGGACCTTGGTTGGTGATGTATCTAGGAGTTTAAGGATGTGGATTTGTATTCAATGTTTGTTACTGATACTTGATACTTGATACTTGATACAAGTAAATGCACAATTGCTACATCATCTTTAATAAAAAGAAAAAAGCTTGTACTCCATACATTATTACTCTCATTCAAATAGCTCTGTTCATTGGTGTTAAATAGTGAAAGCAATTCAATCATCAAGTAATAAGAAGATGGTTTAATTAAGAATACAAGTTTTAAGGAGAAAAAGATATGTTTCACCAATTTGTTGCAAGGGTTGAATCAATTGTGAGCAAATTAAGCCCGTCTCTTAAGGTCTCGACTTCTTGATCGTTGGATTTGACAAATTCCCTGTATTGTATTGAGATGAGTTAGGATATGTTATACGTATGTGAATATGTGATAAGTGGCGGATTAAGGATTTCATTCTATGAGTTTGAATTCTATGCATAAGAAGGTTTTGTCCATGGTTTTGTATTTTTTTTTTTTTTCACTATTTTCACACAACTTTTCAAATCCACTATGGGTTCACTTGAACCTGGCGAAGCCATAATGGATCAGCCCTTGTATGTGATAGAACATTGTTATAGTGTAAACAACCCACTACTAATACATATCATAATAAGTCAGTAGAATTGAACTTACGATTAACAATAATATAGTATTTTAATTGTGTATTATATATAGGTAATCTATACATTGAGTTAACAAAATATTTCCCTTATGTGATATCCCATTATGAATGAAAATAATAAGGTGTGCCCATTGCACGATTTCTAGATATGAATTTTGAATCTAGCTAAAATCTAATATTAAATTGGCCACTCACGTTCATGTGTGGTTGGGGACTTCCATGGCCATGTAATTTTTTTTATTTTTCATTTTTGGGCAGCAATGGCCATGTAATTCTTGAGCCCAAAATAATTACCAATGGCTAACATTTAGTGGAGCTTACACCCCGTTCATTCTTGCAAATAGCATTTTTTTAACGGGAAAACGAGTATATTATTAATTAATCAATAAATTGTCCATAAGTGCATATGAAGACATTTTCCGGGGGGGTTAAAACCCGCCTAAACCTGCTCGATACGAAAAGGGACATACATAACGAGATAATGAGCTACCATATTTCCTTCTCGCTTTACATGAGACCATTCTTACTTATTTTTATTTTTCCCACCTAATGTATCAAGTTGGGATTTTTACCACTTGATAGTTTAGAAAAAATAAAAATAAAACTTAAATAGATGGCTTCAAATATGTTTTATTTGATGGAATTTGTATTTATTTGATTGTAATTGCTAAAGATAATCTTGTGGTATATGTAATTAAAAAAAATCAATTTATACAATCTTGTATACTCTTTTTTGGGTGATACTAGCTAGATATGTTTTAGTAAATAGTTATCCACTTAGACATCAGATGAATTTAAATGGGTAGTGGAATGAATGTGAATTTTAACTTGTACCCACATGTATGAGTATGTATTTGGTACTTGTACCCACCACGATTGGTTGGTAAATGGTGGATGTAAATGCTGACAAGGGGATATTCACAACCGCGCGTGGCCTTGCCATGCCCCATTATCAATTTGTCACCATAAAAACAACTACTTCTTCTACCTCCTAATTTTTTTTTGTCATGCTGATTTTTCTTTCCTTATATAATACAATACAATACAATACAATACAATACAATATATATAGGAAAAGGGCCCTTTTTAAAACGGTTTCTACAAAAAATGGTTGACTATATGAAAACTCCTGAGAGGGTTGTAGCTCCAGGTCACCACCAATTGCTCAATTAAGCCAAATTATGTCGATTTTAATATTTTAGTATACCTCCTCACGAATTGTTGAAATAGTTTATTATGATACATTAGATGTGTTTAAAATAATCTAATACGAGCGATCCGACTTGCGAGATGAACAATTGGANATAATGGATCAGCCCTTGTATGTGATAGAACATTGTTATAGTGTAAACAACCCACTACTAATACATATCATAATAAGTCAGTAGAATTGAACTTACGATTAACAATAATATAGTATTTTAATTGTGTATTATATATAGGTAATCTATACATTGAGTTAACAAAATATTTCCCTTATGTGATATCCCATTATGAATGAAAATAATAAGGTGTGCCCATTGCACGATTTCTAGATATGAATTTTGAATCTAGCTAAAATCTAATATTAAATTGGCCACTCACGTTCATGTGTGGTTGGGGACTTCCATGGCCATGTAATTTTTTTTATTTTTCATTTTTGGGCAGCAATGGCCATGTAATTCTTGAGCCCAAAATAATTACCAATGGCTAACATTTAGTGGAGCTTACACCCCGTTCATTCTTGCAAATAGCATTTTTTTAACGGGAAAACGAGTATATTATTAATTAATCAATAAATTGTCCATAAGTGCATATGAAGACATTTTCCGGGGGGGTTAAAACCCGCCTAAACCTGCTCGATACGAAAAGGGACATACATAACGAGATAATGAGCTACCATATTTCCTTCTCGCTTTACATGAGACCATTCTTACTTATTTTTATTTTTCCCACCTAATGTATCAAGTTGGGATTTTTACCACTTGATAGTTTAGAAAAAATAAAAATAAAACTTAAATAGATGGCTTCAAATATGTTTTATTTGATGGAATTTGTATTTATTTGATTGTAATTGCTAAAGATAATCTTGTGGTATATGTAATTAAAAAAAATCAATTTATACAATCTTGTATACTCTTTTTTGGGTGATACTAGCTAGATATGTTTTAGTAAATAGTTATCCACTTAGACATCAGATGAATTTAAATGGGTAGTGGAATGAATGTGAATTTTAACTTGTACCCACATGTATGAGTATGTATTTGGTACTTGTACCCACCACGATTGGTTGGTAAATGGTGGATGTAAATGCTGACAAGGGGATATTCACAACCGCGCGTGGCCTTGCCATGCCCCATTATCAATTTGTCACCATAAAAACAACTACTTCTTCTACCTCCTAATTTTTTTTTGTCATGCTGATTTTTCTTTCCTTATATAATACAATACAATACAATACAATACAATACAATATATATAGGAAAAGGGCCCTTTTTAAAACGGTTTCTACAAAAAATGGTTGACTATATGAAAACTCCTGAGAGGGTTGTAGCTCCAGGTCACCACCAATTGCTCAATTAAGCCAAATTATGTCGATTTTAATATTTTAGTATACCTCCTCACGAATTGTTGAAATAGTTTATTATGATACATTAGATGTGTTTAAAATAATCTAATACGAGCGATCCGACTTGCGAGATGAACAATTGGATCAGAAAAAGCTTTACTTTCTCAACTTTTAATTTCGGATATTTTGGATTTGACATTCACCAATTATCGGACTAAATTCGAATCATGTTTTCCCAACTCTCGGAAATCCGAAAATATGAAGAGTTATGGTTTTCAAATCGGAACAACTGTATTTTAATTTTGGATCGTGTTATTTTGCTGTATTTAGTTGTTTGGATTTTATTTCCTGATTAGCCTTTTACTTAAATTATATGTTTTCAAATCATCGGATTTACAATTATTCTGGTCCATCATTTTTGTGTATTTTTTTTTTATATCCAGCTTTACTCGGATACAAATCACATTTTAGCGTATCAGAAATAGATGAATACCCAGCTTTTTCGAATCGGATCGATCCTTATGAACGCCCTATTACATTGTCCATGATTTTACAATAAAAAGTAAAATGACCTTGACTATTGATAATCAAGGGGACGACATTGTTGCATGCAGTTTTTTTTTTTTTTTGGATTGTCACTTGTCTAAGAAATCAGCATCTTCATTAGAGGATATTCCACAATTGCATATGTCCATCCTTATTTGTAAAAATTGAGATTATCAAACCAACCACACAAATGAATTAGATAAAACCCTACAAAACTTAAATTAACTTCAATTGAAAAAAAAAAAAAGAAAGAAGATAGGTTAAGCGATTATGCCAAACATTACTTTGTTTAAAAGTAGCATAACTATACATAACTAGGCCAAAAGCCCCAAATCAAATTTTGACTTTTAGGAATTGTATTTTGTATTTTGGACGAATTTCATAAAAGAAGAACAAAATTTTACCATTGCAAGTGAATTGAATGAATTTGAAACTACGTTACACTAATGTTTATTTTGGATGGAAAATGTTGATAGCGATGCACAGAATCGTTTGTTAGTGATACAAAAAAATATAGTTAATTGTGTAAAATTAATGAATTACTAGTTAGTTGTTGACAAAAAAAAACTTTATTTTCAATTGCACAGTAGAGTGTACCCCTATTGATGTACGCGGTATGCTATTCGTGTAAGAATACAACATAAAGTGAAATGTTAGTATTTATTTGAGTCTTTTGAGAAAAAAGAAAAGTAAAATAGTGAGATTAGAATTGGGTATGGGTGGTGCGTGGTTCCATGTTGGGTTCGAGTCAGGTCAAGACTTTAAACGGGTTAAGCAAATGGCTTGCTTCAACATTAACCATACCCGTTTATTCAATGAGTTATGCCGTGCCAATCTCGTGTACAAAAATGTGTTGAATATCTTGACTCAAACCCGTTTATATCGTGTTGGATTGACGGATCGTGCCAAAAAGTCCCACCTTTAAGTGAGATAGGTAGCTTATTTCGTTTTATTATTATTACTATTATTATTATTATTGTTATTGTTATTACTATTATTTTTTGTGATGAGTAGTGGAATGGGTAGTTAATGCACATTAGTAATTTCTTATTCAAAAAAAAAAAAAACGAAATGAATAAGATTTGAGTATTGGGGTTTTTGAATATATTGTGGTGAAAAGTTAGGAAAGAGACTTTTAGTTTGTTTAATTATAAGTTTATAACAAAATTGGAAGGAAAGGAATAGGAGAGAAACGAAGGGATAAGTTTTTATCAATTGAATAGCATAAATGGAAGGTAAGAAATTGGCAAGGAAAGAAAAAATGAAAGAAAATTGGTTCCTTTCAACCTTAAGAAACAAATCATTTCAATATTAAAAAGATTTGGAAGGGACAATAAATCACACTATAACCCTCTTCCATAAAGAAATTACTTCTGGTTGGATGTCATCACGGAGATTGTTTCCTCAATTTCAACCTTCCATTAAGACTCTTTTGTTTTTTAACTTCTTTGTTGGATTTCTATTCCTTATGTCCATCATTTTCTATTCGAGCGAGAATAATTGTTTTTTTCTTCCCTTTTTTTTTTCGTTCACCTCCTCTCCCTTCCCTACAAAATATTGTATTCAAACACACTGTTAAATTATCAATTGGAATTACATACACCCGGAGCATGTTGAGGAACATGCTTCGGGTACAAACCGTGTCGTTCCGTACATATACAACAACATTGCTATATATACCGGCGCTGTTTATTTTTTATTTTTTTTACTTCATCCTTCTCTCTCATTCTCTCTCTTCTTTCTCTCAAAATCAAAACAATTGTCTCTCTAATTTGAAACCCTAGAATTTCTAGCATTCAATCATGACAAATTCAACATAAAATCAACAACATACAATTCAAAACAACACAAAATTAGACGAAGATCTACAAGAAATAACCAATGAAGATTTTACAGAAAATTGTAAGCTCTAATTTTCGTCAAATTTTTCATAATTTCTATTAATAAACGTTCAAAAACTTTCACTTATTGTTTAGAAATCATTGTTTTGAAATTTTGCATATATACTGCTAAAGATTCATAAAAGTTCAGAAAAAATGACTTAGGGCCTGTTTCCTTCAGCTTAAAATCAGTTCAGTTCAGTTTAACCCCCGTTCAATTCAGATCGGCTCTTCTTTCATTTTGCTACTCATTAATCCTTCATAAAAACCTTTTAGTTCAATTCAGTTCAGTTGTTTTCAGTTGAAGTAAACAGACCCTTAGTGTTCAGATATTACATTTCTATATTAATATGTTTTCTTGTAATCTTTTAATCATTTTTTTTGAACATTTTTACCCAAACTCTGAACATTCAGAAAAAATGAATTGTTGTTCAGAAAATACATTAATATGTTTTGCTATAATTTTCAGTTATGTTATGAGCTTTCTAAATGAATTTCTGAACGTTCAGAAATACTGACTTAATGTTCAGAGATTTCATTTGCATATAATATGTTTTTAACCTATGTTCTGAACTTTTGTATATGAATTTCTGAACGTTTAGAAAAAATGACTTAGTGTTCAGATTATTAATTTTAATGTTTTCAATTTTTGCAGATGATTCAAACCAGATAACTATAAATGAAGCTGATGAATCTGAATTGTTAAATATCAAAGTGAACAACAATGAAAAAGCATTTGATCTGTATAACAAATATGCTTTTCGAAAAGGTTTCAGCATCAAAAGAGATAAAGTGAGATTTGCGTGCTGATGGAAGTTGGACAATGAGGAAGTTTTGCAAATCTACTCTAATATAAAAATATGAACAACTAATGACATTTTCTGAACAACTGATTCACAATTACTTAATGAGCAATGCAATAAAAATATATGAACAACAACTATTAAAAAAGGAACAACATCCATTAAGAAATGAACATCATGATAATTGTAATTCTGAACATTGTTTAATTGAATATGAACATCAACAATTAAAAAATGAACGCCAGCATAGAAGTCATAAACTACATCAAATACCTATCCATAAGCAAACTATACATACTAAATTTGTACATAGTTTTCAAACTAATCACCAGCTAAATGAAACACCATATAATCACACAATAAATGCACAATAAAGAAATTGCTATAGTTGCTCTTATTTTTTTAATA
The DNA here is from genome assembly GCA_016808085.1 of Suaeda aralocaspica. Classification (NCBI taxonomy): domain Eukaryota; kingdom Viridiplantae; phylum Streptophyta; class Magnoliopsida; order Caryophyllales; family Amaranthaceae; genus Suaeda; species Suaeda aralocaspica. The sequence goes on from PYUH01000019.1 coordinate 474,407, forward strand.
GCCTCTTGTCATACTTTGATTTAAATCATTGTTGATTTTTGTAAACAAATAATGAACTTCATATATTTTTATGATATTGAATATTAATTTGCAATGTTTGTTAGACAACATCATGTATAAAATTTTGAACAAATAATGTTATTTTATGAATATTAAATTCGTAGCAAATTTTAATAATGAGTAATGCAGCAAACATACTTGAACAACAACTACTAAAAATGAACATTACTTACAAAAACATAAACATTAGTTCCAAAAATCTGAACATCAAAAATCCTGAACATTACATAATGCACAACGAGTGTTAAACATGCACCCGGTGCACGTTAAATTATTATACTCCATTCATAATACAAAAATTTCAAAGCTCTTTAGTTTATTTCAAAATTTTAACACTACTCCAAAAGTTTGAAAAGTTTAATTAAATCCCAATTATAATTTACCCTAATGAAAACCAAAAAAATATCTTCTTAAAAAAAAAAATCAAAAATATCTAGCTGTCGCCTAATAGTAAAAACAAAGCTCAATCAGAACCATAGATCACACAAAAAATGCAAAATCTCAACCGTCGATCACTTATTTACCATTTCCTTTTTTTATTATTTAAACCGACCAAAAAAAAAAAATTTCATTACACTTCACAAAATTCAGTTATAGAGAGAGAAACACAAAAAATTCAAATTATTTTCAGAAACCCGCCATTTTCATAAACTCAAAAAGATGGAAGAATTTCCAAATGCTCTAGAACTTACTGCTGCTTCTGCACTTCTTCTTCTCTCTAACACTGACTGTCTTCCAAAAACAACTTCAACTTCAACTAATTCTCTGTAATGCGAAACTAAGTTTTTCGATCATAAATTTGTTGCGAAAACTCAAATTTTCGTTTTCGACAGTAATTTTTGTAGCGAAGAATTTGATTTCGCTTTGTTTTTTAGTTTTATTGAATTTTGTTTTTGTTGTTTGCAGGTGTAATTTGGAGGAGGAAGTTAGTGTTGAAGCAATTGATAGCGAATTATGGAAGAAATCTTCATCGTAAATTGCGAAACTCAAATTTTCGTTTCGCTCTTTGATCGTAAATTTTGTTGCGATGAATTTAGTTTCATCGTTTGAATTTGATCGAATTTTTTTGTGTTGTTTTGTGTTTTGCAGGTATAATTTTGATGAAGAGAGTGTTGATGCAACTGAGAGCAGATTATGGAAGAAATCTTCATCGTAATACTGAAACTCAAACCTTCGATTTCGGTCATTGTTCTTAATTATGTTGCGATGAATTTTGTTTCGTCGTTTGAGTTTGATCGATTTTTTTTGTGTGTTTTGCAGGTGTAATTTCGAGGAAGAAAGTGTTGATGCAGTTGAGAGCAAATTATCGAAGAAATCTTCACTGTAATGCGAAACTCAAATCTACGTTTTCGCTTTTAAATCAAACTTTTGCTTCGGTGAATTTAACGTCGCTTTGTTTGAATTTGAACGAACCTTATGTTTTGTGTTTTGCAGGGGTAATTTCGAGGATGATAGCGTTGATACATTTCAGAGCAAATTATGGAAGAAATCTTCATTGTAATGCGAAACTCGAATTTTCGTTTTCATTTTTGCTTTTAAATCATATTAAAGTTGCTTAGTTTGAATTTGAACGAACTTTTCGTTTTGTGTTTTGCAGGTGTAATTTCGATGAAGATAGTGTTGATGCAGTTGATANGTATAAAATTTTGAACAAATAATGTTATTTTATGAATATTAAATTCGTAGCAAATTTTAATAATGAGTAATGCAGCAAACATACTTGAACAACAACTACTAAAAATGAACATTACTTACAAAAACATAAACATTAGTTCCAAAAATCTGAACATCAAAAATCCTGAACATTACATAATGCACAACGAGTGTTAAACATGCACCCGGTGCACGTTAAATTATTATACTCCATTCATAATACAAAAATTTCAAAGCTCTTTAGTTTATTTCAAAATTTTAACACTACTCCAAAAGTTTGAAAAGTTTAATTAAATCCCAATTATAATTTACCCTAATGAAAACCAAAAAAATATCTTCTTAAAAAAAAAAATCAAAAATATCTAGCTGTCGCCTAATAGTAAAAACAAAGCTCAATCAGAACCATAGATCACACAAAAAATGCAAAATCTCAACCGTCGATCACTTATTTACCATTTCCTTTTTTTATTATTTAAACCGACCAAAAAAAAAAAATTTCATTACACTTCACAAAATTCAGTTATAGAGAGAGAAACACAAAAAATTCAAATTATTTTCAGAAACCCGCCATTTTCATAAACTCAAAAAGATGGAAGAATTTCCAAATGCTCTAGAACTTACTGCTGCTTCTGCACTTCTTCTTCTCTCTAACACTGACTGTCTTCCAAAAACAACTTCAACTTCAACTAATTCTCTGTAATGCGAAACTAAGTTTTTCGATCATAAATTTGTTGCGAAAACTCAAATTTTCGTTTTCGACAGTAATTTTTGTAGCGAAGAATTTGATTTCGCTTTGTTTTTTAGTTTTATTGAATTTTGTTTTTGTTGTTTGCAGGTGTAATTTGGAGGAGGAAGTTAGTGTTGAAGCAATTGATAGCGAATTATGGAAGAAATCTTCATCGTAAATTGCGAAACTCAAATTTTCGTTTCGCTCTTTGATCGTAAATTTTGTTGCGATGAATTTAGTTTCATCGTTTGAATTTGATCGAATTTTTTTGTGTTGTTTTGTGTTTTGCAGGTATAATTTTGATGAAGAGAGTGTTGATGCAACTGAGAGCAGATTATGGAAGAAATCTTCATCGTAATACTGAAACTCAAACCTTCGATTTCGGTCATTGTTCTTAATTATGTTGCGATGAATTTTGTTTCGTCGTTTGAGTTTGATCGATTTTTTTTGTGTGTTTTGCAGGTGTAATTTCGAGGAAGAAAGTGTTGATGCAGTTGAGAGCAAATTATCGAAGAAATCTTCACTGTAATGCGAAACTCAAATCTACGTTTTCGCTTTTAAATCAAACTTTTGCTTCGGTGAATTTAACGTCGCTTTGTTTGAATTTGAACGAACCTTATGTTTTGTGTTTTGCAGGGGTAATTTCGAGGATGATAGCGTTGATACATTTCAGAGCAAATTATGGAAGAAATCTTCATTGTAATGCGAAACTCGAATTTTCGTTTTCATTTTTGCTTTTAAATCATATTAAAGTTGCTTAGTTTGAATTTGAACGAACTTTTCGTTTTGTGTTTTGCAGGTGTAATTTCGATGAAGATAGTGTTGATGCAGTTGATAGCAAATTATGGATGAATTCATCATCGTAATCTTTATTTACTCTCTTCGATCATAATTTTGTTGCGACAAAATTATTATCTCATCGTTTGAATTTGATTCATCTTTCGTTTTGTTATGTTTCTTGCATGTGTTTGCAGGTTTAATTTGAAGGAAAATAGCGTTGAAGCATTTGAGAGTGGAACATGGAATGATGTTGAGATTCTTAGTAACTTCGACAATAGCGTTGATTCAACGCAATGTCCTTCTTCGCTTACAGTCGAATCGATTTTCGATGATGATGATTCTGTTCATTCTCATCGTTTTCAGCTTATGGCTTCTGCTGCTGCTCGTTATCGCGAGTTGAAGTTTAAGGTCATTTCATTTTTCTGCATTTCGTAACTTCGTTTCTGTTTTCTGAGTTGAAAATTAGTGTTTGAATTAGTTCGTTTCTGCGATTTTCGGTTTGATTGTTCGTATTCTCTTAATCTCTTTGATTATGATCTGTTTGTTAGTTTGAGCTGTTGTATATGATTGTGAATATGAATTAATTTGTGTTGATTTGTTTGCGTCAATTGGAGAAAATGTTGAGTTGAGTAGTTAATTAGTAGCTTGAAATTCACGTAGTTTGCTGCAATTGATGTTGTGTTTGGTTGATTTTATTATGTTTTTGAAAGTCTGTTTAAATTTGAATTCTAAATGTTTGAAGTGTAGTAACATGAAATTTGCAACTGTTTTTTTTGCTCTGTTTTCGGATATCGAATCACTTGATGTTTGTTTGCATCAATCAACGAAGTTTAATCTCTACTAATTTTATAATTTGATTGCAATATCTGTAGCATTGTTAAAACTTTATAAATTTATGTAACTTCTTTAGTGATTTTTGACTATATTCAAATCCTTATTAGTTTTCCTGTAAGATCATTAACGCATTTGAATTAACTCGTTTTTTAATAGAGTCTCTGTTTACAAAAACCGAATTTTTGCACGAGCAATGGAATCAAATGTGTACAATTTTGAATTTGAATTGGTGATTGAATGTTCTTATTCTGTTTGTTTATAATCTGTTTAATCAGAATTTGAGTTCGAATTTGCATGTGTTAATTGTTGCTTGTGAGCTTGAGAAATGAGGTAATGCTGAATTTATTAGATGCTTGGGTTTCATGTTTGCTGCAATTGAGTTGTTGCTTCGATTAAGCTTTTTAGTGTTTTGAAATGCAAAATTGAAATTTACGTTTGACCATGCTGTAAAATGTCATTTTTGTGCTCTGTTTTACGATTATGAACAAATTTATCTCATTTTTATCAAAGCTTGTTTGCTAGTTCAATTTAATTGCAATTTTTTCAATTTTCAAAAGTGCTGAAGAAGTTCAAATTTACTGTTACACTGAAGTAATTTCACTCTTGTTTTCTGTTGCATAATCTAATTTAACCTTTCACACATTTTAGATCCTTTTAAAAATTATCGTTGATAAAATCACTCTTGTTTCTCTTTAATTTTCTTCTTTCTAGTGTCAATATGACAATGCACTAATTCTGTATCTTTGTATTTCACAATTCATTTTGATTTCTGGAAAATCTTGCTTCTTCTTTTCTATATTGAATTTGAGTTTTAACGAATTTTCTCAAATTGCCATTTTCAAATTTTTATAACCAAATCACATCTGCTATGTTTTCGTTAAACCAGTTGAATAGCTCGCCAATGTTGTGAATTGAGCAAATTAGGTAAAAATGTCCTGATTCCTCTGCAAAGAGTTGATGATATAAAATTATGGTTAACAGGTATCTAAAAGAGCTAGGTCAAAAGTAATTTACAGGGGTTTCAGTGACAAGAAGGAAGCACCAAAAATGTGGAACAATCCACCACAAAAAACCCCATCTAAGGCATCAACTTCACAAGCTGTCACAGAAGGCACAACAACCACTGAGAGCTCGTGCTTGTCGAGTGGCGGGACAAGTGAGGTATCGAGCTCACGAAACAAAGGGAATGCTGTGGTGGTTGAGCAGAAAAGAAGAAGAGGGACAGGATCATCATACATAATTCGCCGAGCAGAAGCCATTCTGAGGTTCTTGTCTTGTGGAGGAAGTGCTTCTGAAGTTCGCATCAGAAAACTTCTTGGTGATAGTCCCGATACCAGTAAAGCTCTGAGAATGTGTGTCAAATTTTATGATTTTAGTACAGTTGTTTTTTTGTTGATCTTCACTCTTATTTCTCAAGCTCTTGCAAAGTACAAAGACAATAGAGACTTTTGAAGTTGTGTGTTAATTTTAAATGACATGCTTTAATGGTTAAGCAATATGAGTTCGTTCCGTTTAAGGTTGTGTTTGGTGTTTAATTTTTACAGGTTGTTAAAAATGGAAGAAGTTAAGCGACGTGGAGCTGGGGGCAGGGCTGACCCATTTATTTACATGGTAAAATTTTTTTCTTCTTCAGCTTCCATTGAGTAATAGCATCATTTGAATATCAATATGTTTTTAATTGGATTGAAAGACGATTTAAATGATAAATTGATGATAGGTGACTACATATACATTAACAAAAATTGGCAATTGTGAAATTTTATGAAGTTATTTCACAATTGCACTCCTTTTCCTATTCTTTAAGATTATGAATTTAAATTGGACAGAAAGTAGATAAAGTAATCATATCTAACTAACCAAGATGAAACGAAATATTTTAATGAGCTTAAGTTCACCTATATTTTTGGTCAATCAATCTAATATTTTATATTACTAATATTGGTTGTAGCATGATAATTTTATGTTTTGTTAACATGCTGTGGTGGTGGCATATATTCTGTATCAAAAAACACGTGATACTGATTCAATTTGGTGTTTCTGATAGGAAGCTTCAGTTAACATATTGTCATGTGCTGATTACTATAAGATAATAATTGGTTCTTTCATGTGTCTGACTTTTATCAAGTAATTAAAAATTTGTAATGCACAGATAGCAGCAGATGACAGGAGCAGCACAGTTAACTAAAAGCCATGGAGTAGATTTGTTGATTTTTGGATGCCTCACAACAATTTATAGAAGTTACATTAGAGGTGCAAAGCATGAATTTTATACAACAGTTGATAATATATTGCCACGTTTTGATACGCTTTTGCAGCAGGGTGGTAAAAACAAGTTATAGTACAGAAAGAGTTTATCATTAGATATTTTCATTATAGAATGTCACTGATGTATTTAGAAAAGAAAAGGTTTCAAAATACTTCGCATGTTAAACTTACATATCAAAGTATAGTACTTATTCTTTGTATAAATGCAACATTTTGAACACAAAAGAAGTGAGTTTTGTTGAGAGAGAATATCAGTGAGTTCATCTTTTGCGGGTAGCCATCCTAGCAGTCACTCAAGATAAGATTTGCAGGGTTTCTTTGCTATAGGATACAATCTTCAACTTGTTCTCTTTATAGTTTTGTAGGAGCCCGACCTCCTCTGAATGAGCCATATAGCGGTTGTGTTCTTCTGAAACTGAAAATATCATCTATGTGAATATACTTTGATTGCTCTGTGCTGCTCATATCCTCTTCAAAGTCTGACAGATGTGAGGATCCATAAACCCTTATGCTCAATGTTTTCTTTTGGGTGGAACCTACTTTTACAAATTCATTGAAGAAACCTACCAACTGTTGTTGTGTAAGCTGTTTCAATTCTGAGACCTGTCACGACATACCAATATGAGCTTTTATAATCAAAATCAAACTTAAAAATCTATTTCCAGAGTAGTTTATGTGGTAAACATATACAGTACATACCTCAGATTCTTTCCTGTCAAACTTGTAAGTCCCATCAGCTATTTCTTTCCAGTAGAACCTACATTCTTCTCTCAAGTTCTTGTGCTTCTCCAGCTTCATATCGATGAGTGCGCTGACATTTCTCTGTCCAACCCAAAAGAAAATAAAATTTATAGTCAGAGAGGAAGTCGGGAAACCATTATAATAAAAAGGCTAATGGTATATAGATTGGGGCTGGCTGTTGTTTGCATATAGATTGAACAATTGACACGTTCAGTTCCTTATCACCACTAGCTTGAATGATAGATAATTACACAAGTTGCACGGCAATAAGCCATTATCATGTACTCAAGTGTCGACCTATATCCAAATTCATCTTCATAGCTAATTTATAATACCAACAGAAAATGAGCTTATGATGTAGCGCAATGTTTGTCTGTAGCTTGCACCCATGTTAATCTCAGAGCAACATAGCTAGTACTCCATATTAAAACTAAACAATGGCACCTACTCTGACCAATTAAAGTCATCAAGCTGCAGCAGTGTTTACCTTAGATTTGATAATTTTACAGACATCCATTTTTCTTTTCTTTCAAGTGTAGAAAAAAAAGGATTATATTTTTAATTTTTTTTACAGCAATCAATATGAATATTATAATGTTGTAGCTTTACTAATTTAACCTAGTATCTCAATGTATAACATGTTTAACTTGCCTTAAATTCATCTTCACTAAGCTGTTGAAGTTCAGCCTCAAATTTACTTAGCAATGCCTCAACTCTCTGGTCAATATAACTTGGACCCTGTAAGGGAGAAAAGCTAAGTTTAGTTATTCTCACTGAAAAGCTTTCCAGCAAAACAAACAGATGGTACTCTGCATGGTGTGCACCTTTGCTGTAGACTGGATGACAAATTGCAGACCATAGATGCCAAGAATGTTCCTACCAACAAAAATTTTAGTTAATAAGTCACAGTGGTTTGAAGGAGCTGCATATTGGTAAGTTGGTATAGCAATACTGCAATACATGAGTCCTTACCTCTTTAAAAGTACAGTTATGTATCCAAGTTGTTCAACAGAACGAAGCTGGTGGAAAGTCGGTTGCTTGGCTATAAGAGCAATAAGCTCAAGCTTAACATTTGCCTGATAATCATCTGGATGTGCCTATGTGCATTTAAGTTGGAATTCAGATCAATATCTCAAAAGAAAAGCTATCAAGGAACTATATTATGCTACAGGGACATAAACAAATAGCATACAAAAAGTGTGCATAAGATTAGCTAAAATATACTTGATATATCACCCATCAAGATTAACCAACTCAGTACTAATCAGCAAGATGAAACAGACACCTGAACGATGGCACAAGTCATTAAAATCTTCTCTATACTACATAATTTTCATTAATCATCCACTAGAGTGGTCCTGAATTCACGATTCATTTATTACTAGAACATAGATACCACGATTGGGCATCAAGTGTCCTATGAGATATATGTCTTCTAGTGTCAGACTCATGATCCACCTACTTGATGGTTTAAGAAAACAAATATTCTGAATCTCAATATGCAATATACAGGAGCAGCGGAATAAGGTCTTCTAGTATTAAATTCATGACCATGCTAAGACGTCAAAAGATTAAAGTGCTTATAATCAGTTACAACTCAACCTCTTGCTGTCTCCCTAAGAAAGGTCAGCATGATAACAATTGGTTAGAAATGCTTTAATGCTTTGTTTTTGTCCTTCTGATTAATTTCTAAAGGCACAAAAATCTTATTACCAGATTTTAAAATATTTACATCGCCAAAGTTTCTAGACTGAGGGCAAAGAATTAAAAAAATCATTTTGATTAGAAAAAATAGATTAATCCTGCACAAGGGAGTTACCTGAATATAGTGAACAAGGCAAGAATTCTCATCACTTGGATTTAAGCCTTTGGTACTATAACAGAAACTTTTTCCATTTTCAAGCTTCACAACTCTATTAGTCAGATGCTGCGAAGGAAAAAGAGGTTGGCAAAGAGGGTTTGAACACTTGAAAAATGCAGTTTCGATATGCTCAATAGTAGACTCAGCCTCAGATTGTTCAATATTTCCTGAAAATTTTCAGCATTACCAGTTAAAAGGTTTGAAGCAATTCACATAATTTACGTAAGTTATCTTTGGAAAACAAACCGGCCATGTAGCACTCCAGGAAAGCCTTTGAAAGCATTGAAGGAATAAACTTGGAGAGAGTATCAGGTTGAATACTGGGTAGAACTTCAAGCTGTTCCATCCAAGGCCAAGAACTGTCTTCCAGGATTAATGAGCAATAATACATTGCTTGCTGATATGGTTGCTGAAACTTGTAATTCTGATACTCCTTTAGTACAGTCTCCTGCGAAGCAGAGGGTTAAGGTTTTAGCAATTTCCATAATTTGTCTGATTTAAAAAAAAAACCAAATAAATGAGATGAAATTGACAACATCGTCAATGTTACAAGAACAATAGATAATTTTTAACAAATTTGGTCAGATAGTAGATAAGACATGTGACCTCTTTTTAGATTAACACAGGATATTAGCATGATTGTGATAACTAATTGATGGAAAAGGATTGACCTCTCATCCTCGTTGACTACTCCATTATGATTGTTGGATTTTTTACGAAACTGGTTTCAGGAAAGAAAATTGAAAAATGACACCATAGTTTGTTTGAAAGATGAAAGCTTTATAAGCAGACAGGATTTGGTCAGCAGTAAAACAAAACGGACAAAATGAGGCGAATAAAGGGATTAATTATACTTTACGTATCAAGGCAACCTTGAAGATCAGCCGTTGGATGTAAAGAATTATGAATCCTCATCAATTTGGACGAAAATAATTTGACAACTCATTCAAAATTCAGGGCCTGTTTACTTCAGCTTAATTTCATTTCAGCTGCTCCAATCAGTTCAGTTGAGTTCAGCTCTAATCAGCTCAACTTAGCTCTTCTTTTATTTTGCTAATTATTTCTTCCTAATATTATCTATTCATAATATATTACTTTGTTCATACTTCGTAATATTTTTGTTCATAATATTATCATTATTTTGTACCTGGCTTTATTTTGTTCATTATATTTTTAGTGTATTCATAATAGATGTTTGAAACATTAATTATTATTTATTTGTTTCATATATAATTATTAAGTAATAATTCTCATGAAAAAAATATTATGAAACTACTATTCAAAAAATGAAATAAAAATATAAGTAAATAATCATTCACATAAATATGAAAATACCACATAAGTGGATTACCATTCACAAAATATGAAATTACTACATATGAAAATGTATTACTGATTTTTGTTTATAAAGTATAAACTACCAATTACGAAATATTTTATATCAAAATTATTACTATGTCATTACTCCATAGTTAATCATTAATATTTAATAGTTAAAAATCATCAATCCATAGTTAAATCATGTTAAAAATCGATAATCATATTTAAAAACCATTAATAGTTAAAAATGACTCCATTAATAATTCAAAGTTACAAAATATTAATCCATACTAAAACATTTCACCTCAGCACAGCTCCGCTCCAATCAATTTAGTTTAGTTCAGTTGTTTTTAGCAAATGTAAACAGGCCCTCAATCACAAAAAAAAAACTTAAGAATTCTCATTTACCATTTTGGATTGACAATATTTTGAACTTTTAATCAGAACAATTACAAGCAGATCTTCTACAGACTGAAGGGTTTACAACAACCATTATTTTGCAGTTCACCAGGAACTCTGTCAAATTAAGATTCTCTGTTTTTGAGGACATTGACTGTTAATTGACACATAGTCATTGCCTCATTGGTAAATGTACATCATTAAAGTTGAATGAAATCTTTTACAAGGTGGTCAAAAGGGACCAAAGGTGACCAGAAGAGGGCATAAAGAGAAGTTTCTCCTTAGCGTATATTTGACTCAAAGTTGAGACCCTGAAAATCAGAGGCAAGAAGCAGGCTGCTCCAACTGCCCAGGGACTCCTAGGCTCTGTTTGATAGGGTTTAAAACATTGTCAGGTGAAAATGGTTATGCAAAAAACCTTTTACATTGGGAAACTCTTTTCTGTTGGTTGTATGTAAAATGATTTTCCATTTTAAGCATTTTTCATTGAGTTGAAAATTAGTTATTATTGTGAGGAAAAAAATTTTTATTCCAACTTTCAGGGAAAATGTTTTCAAATAGGCGGAAAATAATTATCCAACCCAATATTATCCCAACCAAACAACGTAAAATGGGAAAAAATTTGACACCCTAAAAACGGACTCTTGGCTGAAAAAACTAGTGGGAGGCTGGGAGCTTAAAGAAGAACCTTTATACAAAGCAAAGACTAGAAACTTTACTAGTAAAGTATAGGGCTACCTTTATAACAGCAAATCTGTCTGCTCTTACATCAAACTTCACTATCATATCGATTATTGTATCCAATAAGACCCTCAGTTTGTGATTATAACCAGATACTGTCACCTACACAAGCCAGATCAAATCATTACAAGCACATTGAAGAAGATACTTAGTGCTGTACTTTGTAATATAAATAAATGTTAGATGAACAAAGAAAAAAAATACAAGCCAGCAGAGTACGGAGAAGAATAGATATCTGCATCTAACAAGTTCCCAAAAATTAAACATCACTAACAGCTCAGCGCAAAGTAGTTCTTTGCAAAACTAATCAATACCAAGTACAGAACAAAACAGTAGACAAGTATTCTAAACATCTGAAAGCACTGTTTGCATTTTACCACAGTTTTTCTTAATGGAATGAAATTCACCAATCCAACCACACTGTCAATCCAATAGACCTGTGGTGTGGCACAAGTAGAAAACTCCCCCGTAATTACTATATTTATTATACTATGTTTTTTTTTTTAACCTTTCTTTTGGAAGGTTATCATTTGATTGCCATCTACTATTATGCATAAATATTTTCTTGTTGTTGCTTTAGAGAAGCAGAGCCCTACTTTTTATATCTTTAGAGATACTGAATACTAATCCCAAACATGCCATGTGCTTTTCCAAAGATAAAAAAGGTCCTAACCAGTGCCAAACAAAACCAGCTACCCAAGAAACCTGACCCTAAAGCCTCCAGGCCACCTCCTACAGTTTCTTTCCTACCAGGCAACAGCCTCAACCCCATCTGAACAGATCAAAACAGGAAGAAAAGTGGGAAACCGGTTCTAATTTCCTTGATACCAAGATGGGTATTCTCATGCTCCATGAGGGAATGAGAGGTTAAGCAGATAAAAATTATAAACTTGAAATTAATTTAATGAACCATCTGGTAATTATTAAGAAAGTTACAGTTTTGTACTTAGTTGTACTTTTACTGACATCCTTCCCCTCTATCAGGAAGGGCCAAATCTTTTCTTTGCACACTAAAAATAATTTCAATAGATGCTAAGGGGAATAATTATTTCATGCAGATTGCAATGAACTAAAAAAACAAGATTTAAGAGCTGTGTTTTAAATTTTTAATCTTTTTCCCTTGTAATATTTCAAAACTCATTAAGAGTTTAACCAAGAAGCAACATCTATACTTGTAAAATGACAAGGACATCTATCATGGATAAATATCTCCAAGAATTGCAGCATTATACTACGAGATTGACTGAAAAAGAATGCACACCAACCAAGCATTAAGCACTGAACAAGCTCATCAATAAAACAATTAAACTTAAACGATGAACTTATCCCACTTAACAAAATTAAACGCGTTACCTCAAAACCACAATCTGTATGGTTAATCATATAGTAAAGACCAGCAACCTGTGCATCATAAGCTGTAAAACAGAGAATAGATATTAGTATATATTTGCAATAAGAATCTTGGGAACCATATAACACCCCTAGTCCCCTACCACAACCACAACACCCAGGAATTGAAACTTAGCATAAGCCATGTCACCTTTTACAAAAAGCCATTCGAAAAATATACCACATCATATACGTTAATCACACACACACACACACACACGCACGCACACGCACACGCACACGCACACACAAAAGAAGAAGAAGAAAATGAGAGGAAACACCAAATTTATTTCTTAAGACATACCATATTCATTCAAGTAATCCAGTAATAATCTTGTAAAGATGTCAGTAAGGACTTCTGATTCTGGGGAGTTTCCAGCATATGGGCAGTGAAAATCTATTTTCACAAAAGCCTTCGGGATGTGAAACATTGTATCAGGCTTGTACCATAATCTTGAATAGGATGATGTCCTTAACAAAACAGGGAATGTGACCTGTTTTAATGTTGAAATTGATCATTAAGTCGTTACTAATGGAAAAATATAGCACCCACACATACAATAAACAGTAAATTATGACACAGATACCTTGTCTTTGAAATCTTTGACTGACAAATCAGTAGGAATGAATACATTAGCTGCTGGTAGGTGCAGATTTTCATTAGGAGACGCAGACATCCATTGCTGCAAAAGGAAGCAGACAATGCCAATTAGCAACATAGTTAATTTACTGATGCAGACAGATATTACAGGTTATACTAACTGCAGTTCCATGTACATCTTTTAAAGCCTTTTCTATTCTCTAACTTCAATAGCTGCAAGGCAAGTGGCCTATCTCAACAACCAGGCTTACCAGGGTAAGTACGTAAAGTTTTAGTGGCACCAATCATAATGCAAAACAACATATACTAAAAAGATGTAAATGATGAAGGCACCTGAATCATCGAGGCAGTTATCTTCTCTAAGGAATAAGTTGTTCCGTACCAAGGTTCTGCCGATTCTGCATACCCTTCAAAAGTCTTTGACTCCCAAAATATTCTGTCACAAACAAGGTTAAATAATCAACCAAGACTACTAGCATACAGAAACGATAAATTGCATCTTCTAACCCCACAAATTTTCTAAGACAGCTAAAATACATCACTAATAAGTACTGATACAAAATTATACATGATTCGGGGTGACACATGTAAACAACATCGACAAACACTTATCCTGAACCAAAGGTATAAAGAGCCCCCTTTCCTAATAAAACAAAAAACATGTATCTAAAATTGGCCAAATTAAAAGCCAACAATAATACACAAGATATTTGTTTTACAGTTAAAAATTAAAAAATTTTAGCCAAGGGAAATTCATGAAGGCCCCATTTGTTTTGATGGAAAACACTTTTCTTGGAAAATGATTTTCAAATAAAAATAGTTTTCAATGGAAAACAAAATTGTAAAAGAAGTTTTCCTTTGTTTGTTTTGGTGGAGAAAACTCATAGAGAAAAGTAAAATTGAAAGGAAAAGGGGGGGGGGGGGGGGAGGAATCCAGAAAATTTGGTGTGAAAAAAAGAGGGGAAATCAAGAGGGAGGAAATAATGAAATTTGGTGTGAAAAAAGAGAGAATTTGTTAATNTGGCATACCTTGTTTACAAAAGGAAAATGAGTTTTCTTTTATAAAAAGTAGTTTTCCACCTTTGAGAAAATTAGTTTCCGCCCCTTACCAAAACAAACAAAGGAAAATGGGGAAATGATGGAAAACCATTTTCCGCGAAAGTGTTTTCGTCCAAAACAAACGGAGCCCAATAGTAAATATCTCATATTCTGATGCACATTAGAATTACCACATTAATATCATGAATTCTAGATTAATTCGCCCCTTTCATTACCCAACAACCCCCCCCCCCCCCCCCCCCCCCAAAAAAAACCCCCCTTCCCCCAANAAAAAAACCCGTCTTTCCCAAGTAAACACAAATAGATGACAAACATAGTCACATCAGGTCTCGCATAACTTCCATACCATTTGAACGTACAGGGTTTACAGACGAAATTTGGAACGGTAATCAAACTCCAAGCTTACAGCCTGGTTTGTGCACAACTAATATTCCCAAACCAAAGATAAATGAACTATCATGGCTATCTCTCATTCGATAAAAAAAAAGGTATAATCTGATCAAGGAAAAGTTTATAGGTGTAATCCATAAAGGGTTACTATTGCTAAAAACTAATTTAGAGGACCAAATATTGATCGAAAATCCTTGTACTAGTAAGTTTTTAACCCCTAATATTTTAACATATACGAAAAAACAACAGAGGCACAGTATAAAAAACTCCACAGTTCACATGCATTTCAGAATATCTAAACTTACCTCACATTATCTCAAAAAAAAAAAAAAAAAAAAAACTTACCTCACATTATCTGGAGTAAGTTCATCTAATATCTTTTGGATAGTGCTTGAGTTGAAAGTCGATGGCAGTGATGATCTTGCCAGCCAATCCTTAGGTGGATATAACTGCAAAAATATACAAAAAGATGGAAGTAAACATTTAGATGCTTCAATATCGTATAAACATAACCAACAAAACTGCACCAAAAATTCGATTATTATAATTCAAAGCAGTTTCATGTTCATCCACCCAGTAAAAGAGAGGCAGCCTCTTTTTTACTAATAGATTGAGGACTGATATATGTTTTTCAGTGTTCACAATTTAGCTGTGTTACCTGCACTCAGATACAAGAGTCGGACATGGATCCATGTCCAAGTGTCCAGTATAGCAAAGTCCAAAAAAACTTGGGGCACTGTTTAGGACAGAGACATGGGGGCAGAGACACACTATATATATCCCACACATGGAAAAATTTAAATTGAAAGTGAATTACAATAGCAAACATTCAGCATAAAAGCTTGTGGAATAAAACCTGAACTCACATGCATATTACTTGAGGTATTGACTGCATAGTCAGCGGGAGGATTTTTATCTTGATAATGGAATGAGGTCTCGCAAATGGCTGAAAGCTTTACAAAAACAAATGGATGCATAAGTTTACAGTGTAGTAGAAGAAAATAACTAAAAGAAAAGCATACAAATTGAAACATTAATCAATTTTACTTCTTAACCTAGTTAAATGGTTAAAGTTTATTATCAAAGTGTGGCATCAAATTTACCTCACTAAATATCCATTCACACACTCCTGATTTCTGCAAAAGCTGGACATATTTAAAAAGCAACCCCACAACATTCTGCATGTTCTCTGCAAAAGGAAAAGTGAGGTAAATCATCCAAACCATAAAGTCAAGATAGCATTCTCATTAATACTTAATATAGATAAAACAACAACAATAACAGCAACAAAGCCTTAGTCACAGAATGATTGGATGTCGGCTTAATGTGATACAATAAGGCAAATCGCAAAAGTCATCTGCAGAAATCCTCCCTCCCCATTCTTCCCAGCACATTCGCAAAATTCTCTTCCAAGCCCCAACAATCTCATATCTCCAAGAACCGCCCTCATCCAAGTTTTCTTAGGTCTTCCTCTACCTCTACTCCATCATTCATGTTGCAACTATTCTAGACTCCTTATCGGTGCGTTACTCGAGCTCCGTCTTATATGCCCAAACAATCTTATCCTCCATAGAAGCAACCCCTACATTCTTCCTAATTAACTCATTCTTTAGTTCATCCTTGTTTGTATGCCCATTTCCAACCAAACATACACATCTTTGCCACACTCATCTTATGGAGGTGACAATACTCATATAGCAATAGGATAGTCCCTTAAATTTACAGAGCATAATCCAATCACATAGAAATTTAGAGGCTCCTTCCGCTTCAACTGATTTGATCCTATGGACCACATCTCCGTCCAATTCACCAATTTTTCGAAATATTGAACATCCCTTCTATCCAAACTAATTGAGCTTGTCGTCCTACTCCTTGTCCCACTCATTGATACAAGGAACGAGATTTGGTTCAAAACATGGTACGGAAATAGATAACGGAAACGCTTCCTTGGATAAATTGGGAATGTTGGGTTGTTTAATTGAATATTATTTAATATACAATATTAGGAATAAGAAGTCATAATTCTTAAAGGTCATTTTACAATACAACAGTCAACAATCAAATTTACTAAACATGTTAATAAAATCAGACACATGAAACAGCTTCTAAGGCAATTGCCCACCATGGCCTAAATGTGTCCATTGGGCACAATTAAATGAGAAAAGGATCATGAACCACTCATCCACAATTACATCCCATGTGCATACAAAATAATGTACATAGCTCAAAATGCAATTAGTATAAAAGGCCTCAAAAGTTGCATTTAACTGATAAAGGAAAAGCATTTAGAGTAATCTCTGTTTTACAATTAGACACGGTTGCTGTTTAAAATATACATAATTCATGGTGTCAATTTAAAACACATAAAAAAGAGCATGGTATATCTAAATCAGCTTCATTATTTATTATTATTATTATTAGGAAAAATTGTCAAATAAAACCTTTTAAAAACTTTTTTTTGCCAAGAAAAACCTTTTAAAAATATTTTTACCAAGAGAAACCTTAAACAAAATTTTTTTTGCCAGAAGAAACCTTAGACCCAATTTCCGATGTTGACCACCCATTTATGGTGTTGACCGACTAATTTTCCTATTTACACTCCATTTTCCCTCTTTTTTACCTCTAATTTTTCTTAAAGAAAACCCAATTCACCACTTTTACCTCCAATTTTCTCATAATCCAATCTCAACATTGTGGGAGACCTACAAACCCGGCTCCATTGTCACATTCGGATCGCAAAACCAACTGCCATAGCTACACCAATACCCTATTTCCCAACAACACTAACCCATGATTATGCTGCTTCAAAAAAATCCAGTTCACCAAAAATTCAACGGAAACTACTACTAAAAAAACCACACAAATTGATTCTAGGAAATCAAGAAAAGCGTCGAAATTAAAAATAGTAGCAGATGATTTTTCTTGGAAAGCAGTGAAAACATCGCGAGCTTTAACAAGGGAAACACGATTTCGCAGAAAGTTGAAGTTTTTATGAAGTGGAAATTGATGATAAATAAGAGAGGATTTGAGATTGTTATTAATCAATGTGATTTTGTAAATAGTTGTTGTTGGAATTGTGAGAGTGTGAAAGAGTTTTTAGGGTTCAAATATTGTTAGATGGTGTTGGTTAAGGTGGAGAAGATGAAATTTGTTAAGGTAAAACAAAAAAGGAAAAATGGGGTGCATATAGAAGAAAATTAGTCGTTTTACGCCGGATATAGGTGGTCAACACCGGAAATCGGGCTTAAGGTTTCTTCTGGCAAAAAAAAAAAATTGTTTAAGGTTTTTCTTGGCAAAAAAGTTTTTTAAAAGGTTTCTTTTGGCAAAAAAAAAAGGTTTTTAAAAGGTTTTCTTTGGCAATTTTTCCTTATTATTATTAATTTCTTTTTTTTTTATTATTATTTTTTTTTATTTTTTTACAGTACTGACAAACTTTTTTTTCCCAGGATTCTAACAGGTCTACCAGAAGTCCAGAACAGTTTGAAGAACATAACAATTTCAATCTCTTATGGATTTTAATCACTTGGATAGCTAGTTTTTTAGTCTTTAACGTTTTTACATTTACACCCTAGAGTGGCGGCTGACTAAATAGGGGGTACAAAGAAGTGAAGAGCTTTTATCCACTAAGTTTAAAGCAATAAATCAGAGCCATCTTATTATACAGCTCTAATAAATCTTTGGTATCACTCTAAAAGCACATCTGGAAAACATTTCCCTTGTTTGAAAAACATCATGAAACCATGCCAATAGACTTACCATGCCCAGCATCTGTAAGATCGATAATAACTTTAAAAAATGAATAGTCAGTAGTCCAGTCTGTTTCACCAGCTGATAAACTGGTGGACCAACCTGCAAAATGAACTAAAATGATAAGTAGTTGAACTAAATAAAGCTTATGGAAATACCAAAGAAACAACCTTCAGAATTGATTAAACCATATGAGTTATGACACATACGTCTATTGTTTTTTTTTCTAGTAAATTAGTTTTTGTGAGGACAATGATATCATTTGAAATCCAAAAAAGGCAATTCACAAATTAGTTGACAGTTTTGGTGTTAAGAATACTGTGCAGGCAATTTCAAAAGTTTAGGGACCTTCTTTAAACCATTAGTACAACTTAAACATCAAGTAGATAAAGGGGTACACTATAGAAAACCTTGCAACAAAAAGTACCCTGGATATAACCAATGATCCTATCACACGTACGCATAATCATAATCATAGATCCAAATAGTGGCTTTGGTTATATAAAATCAAAAACAATTGCAGGTAACTATGAATAAATGTGGTAAAATACCATCAAAAATTATTTTTGAACACAAAACCACCTCTTTAATCGATAGATGTTTTTTAAAAAATATCTAGAAAACTTGTATTCAGAAGCACAAAGTGATGAGTAAAACCTACCCAATTTTTTCAAGATGTAAAACAAAGATCCTTCTGCTTCATGGCCAATAAGATGTCCAAGATACCTGCATGGTCCTTCTTTGTAGTAATGAATGCTTGGAGTGATTGGCCACTGAATCCTCAATTTATGGCCATCTTTAATAGGAACAGCTTTGACAAGGATCTACAAAACAAGTTAAAAAGATAAGCACAATTCTCGACCTCAAAATAACAACTGGCATGATCATTGTGTATGTAAGACTAACCTGAAGGTGGTCTGATGTGCAAGGCTGACCAGGGAAGCTGAGAAAGTTTCTACTAGTATTCCGTATATCTTTAAATTTGGATTCCACTAAGCTTTCAATTTTATCAAGACTATCTAGGATTTGCAAATTAAACAGACATGTTAGCATGTCAAATTAGTGATGTATCTTCCTATAGAGGCCAAAGCAAAGAAATAAGAACCTTTAGCATAAACAACAAGACGCATCAGGTTTGCTGAATAATATTCCTCATAGAACTTAATCAACTCCTCTCTTGTATCGATGCCCTTTTCCTTTGGCCTAACCTCCAAGGTATCCCAGCTACCTATATAAGACAGCTTCAAGGATTACTATATAATGCAACACTGGCATTTAGGAAAACAAAACTGCTCAATCACAGTGATCTTAAGTGAATAAGAATTAAAATTAAAGGGTCCATTTCAGTGTTTTATATCTCTCTCAAGTTCTTTTGAAATTTGAATTAATATAGCAGGTGTTATCTAATCTAACATAAAATACTGTATTTTAAAAAAAACTTGAGTAAACAGTTGCGAGATCCTATTACTTCGTGCAACTGTTAACATAACAGTTGCAAGATCCCACTTACTTCGTGCAGGGGTTAAAATAAAATTTGAATTAATTTAGCAGGTCCATTACTGTCAGCAGTAGTCATTACTCAAATACATGTAAAATGTTAATGTTGCAGGGCGTGCGACTTGTAGGCTAGCTCTGTAAACTTTAATCCCCTCCCCATGAGTGGATTTATCTATACCAGATTAAATTGTATGCAGAACTACGTGAACCAATTTTCACTCAAATCAAAATTACCAGTCTCAAAATTGAAAGACTAAACTCCGCTGATAATTTATGACAAGTTCAATGAAACGCTAAAAGCGCAAACGAATACAGCGTGGTCTGAAATACACCTCTTTGACAACTTTTCTTTAATCCCTTACACTTCATAATTGACCACTCCTGCCTCGCATCTTCCTATCCCCGTCGCCCCCTCCTTCCCTCCCAGGAACTAATAGATCCATGCTCGTCCATACTGCCGGCATAATCCGTTTCCCCTCTCGCCCACCGAACACAAAGCTACCTTCCGGGCCCTTCAGCCTAACCTATCCACCTCCCCCCTCGACCCCCCCCGACCACACACCCCCCGCGCGAACTGCAACGCCAAGTTCCATTCCCTCGCCACACCGAGACTGACTCGCACAGCCCCTCCCCCGGTAGTGCGAAGGGTGAGCGAGGTGGGTGAAGCGAAGGTCCATCTCCGTATCCCTACCCCCCCGACGCATAGCTCGAAGTACAAAGAAATACCCCAAGACCAAGTCCTGCCTAATCCCTCGGTCCGCAGCCCCCACAAAAAGCGGGCAGGGAATCCCAAGAGAAAGCGTCCTGCGCTCTCCCAGAATCATAAGTTTGGCACCACCCAACCAAACTCCCCCGCCGACGAGAAAGGGGGGGGTCCTCTTCCCATGGCAAATCCCATGAAAGGAGAGCCTTAATGTCCAACTCCTTCGCCTCCCCCGGAGGGGGGGCCGACCGACGACCGATATGGACCCTGTTTTACCCTCCCCTGTAGACCCAGGCGTGAGGGACAATAGACGTAGGGAGTCCTATTCCCTGCCAGCACCATGGGGAAACGACAAAAAACACCCAAAAAGGGGGAGGTCCCTCCTATCGCCCGCCCCACAGAGCCACTAGCCCAATGACCCGGCGTCCCACGACCCCCAGAACAAACAAGAAAAGAAAAGACGATTCCCCAATAGTAAAGGCCTCAAGACAGGCAGTGGTAAGCACGTGGAGATATAACTCCTATCCACATCCCCCAGAACACCCGAACACCAACGCGCCCAGAACCCAAACCCGACCAAAGAGACCCATAGAAGAAGCCCACCCAACCCCCCCTGAACCACCTTCGCCGTATCCCCGGGTCCAACCCGACGAACAAAACCCCCGTCCCCCCCCGGGAACCCCCCCCCCCCCCCCAAAAAAAAAAAAAACTCAAATCAAAATTTCCAGTTTCAAAATTGAAAGACTAAACTCTACTGATAATTTATGACAAGTTCAATGAAAAGCTAAAAGCGCAAACGAATACAGCGTGGTCTGAAATACACCTTTTTGACAACTTTTCTTCAATCCCTTACACTTATTTGCTGATTAAGACACGGCGAAATTGCTGATTTGCCGCCATTGATGGATTTGAGATTTGAAAGCATTGGTTTGGCGTTAAATTGGAAGGGTTGATGATGATTTCATCAATGGAGTTGAGAAGTCTCAGGAGAACGGCACGAAAGGTATGCTGCTGTGGTGATTTTCCTCCAAATCCTTTCAATTTTGGAAGGATTTGTTTCTTAAAGATGGAATGAACAATTTCCTTCCATTTCTCTTCCTCCCAATTCCCTCACCTCCCATTTTTGCAATCCAAATGGAGGAACCTCCACACTTTCCTTTCCCTTCCCTCTCTTTCCTTCCAAAAATAGTTATCCAAACACACTGTAAGGGTAGAAACATGTACTAATTCCACCAACCCTCACTATATAAAGTTATAAACTAAGCCAAATATAAGTTTATGATGTATCGACTCTACAAGTCACTGACCTAGCTCAGCAGCATCTCAATACAGAACATATCAACAGCCAAATAGGAAGTGAAGTCATTACATGTTTAAAACTGTGTACTTACCTGTACTGAATTTGTGATAAGGATGAGCTTCAGAGCTAAGATACTTATTGAGCTGCAAACAAGGATGATGACATCGTGTATTAGCATATTCGTTATACCACCAGAGTCCAATAAAGTATCAATGGGCTGATTCAATGAATGACAAATTGGTGCCATACTTCCAAACCTATGAATGCTAATTTCAGCTCAATCTTTATTCCAACAAGTAATCATTTAACAGAAAAAAATAAAATTGTTCATGGACTCATCAAGTGCGAGCACAAAGACACCTGGTTAGCTCCAGCAACCTTCTATAATGATACATGTGTAGCACAAACATCAAAAATAGATAAACCAGCTTTCAACAAGCTAAAATCAGCTACAACATTGCAAGCATGGTATTATGGAGACGATGAATAATTACATAAAACTTGTCTCAATTCTTAAAATCCAACAAGGATCAAAACAAACGGCGTGGACTTTTACACATTATATTCATCTCTTTTAATGTAAATAGACTTGGTAGCAAATTAACAAGCACGGACAGATTAGAACAAAGGTGAATCTGCGGAAAGTAAAATGTAAAAGGGCAACCACCTGAATTACATAAGCTTTTAAATGCAAGCTCGGCAAAAACATTACAGAAAAAACAAATATTAAGGCTGGTGCTCGAGAAAAATACTGGACAGGCTAAAGTCAATAATACTTTTCATAAATTCAATTACCTGGTTCATGCGCCATAGATCAGAAAGCAAGTTCTTTTGATGTTCTGAAATAAGAATAAGCAAAAAACAAATAATCAATGAAAGATTAAAAGGTACTATATCTATACAGAAAAATGACAAAACCATTTAGAGAATACTCAAAAAGAAGGCAGAAAGTGAAGCCTTGACTATCAAGGTAATAGTTAAATAATGCACCTGAATCAACAGCTTTGATTTCCCTAGTGGTGGCATCAGGAGACATGAGTGGCTTAATGAAAAACTGAGCAAACCTGCACCAACAACAACAAAAATCAGGGTGATGGCTTGTAAAACTACAAAGACCAAAAAAAAAAGGATACAATAAGATTCTTTTAAGAAAATACATACAAAGAAAAAATGGGACATATATAAAGACAAAAAAGAAAATAATAGAGTCATGAACCTATCTAGAGCCTCCTCAAATGCATCCGCATTGACATCAAAGTAATAGTTCGTATACTCTGATGCAGTGAAAGCATTTGTTTGGCCACCGTGCTGTACATTTAAAAAAAAAAAAAGAAAAAAAAAAGCCATGTTTTATATTAGAGTCAAACAGGTATTTAGATCTGTTATTAAAATCACTCTTTAACTAGAAAGATATGGAGTGCAAAAGTGATTTAAAGCATATAAACCTATGAGTCTATGACCCATCTTTATGTTCTAAGCCTAACACAATTTACAAGGTTAATTAGTAATGGATTACCATTATAACTATGAAGCATCAATATATTAAAAATAAGAAAAAAAAAGGCTCATCGAATGAAGCACCAATAATGCTGACCACTTCCATATAAGAAATCATAAAATCTCCATTTTCAAGTAAACGAGTAACATAACTTGCAATATCCAAGATGGCTAAATAATATAAGTCTGCAAAGCCATGAGCCATTCCTAGTGAAATAAATATGGCAACTCTGCCAAAGGATGATCCCTCATTCTCACTTTACAGGGACTTTAAGCACTACAAATCATGACCAAACAAAGCGTCACAAAAAGGTATAGAGTATAAAGGGAAGTTGATATACGCACTAAGAAGAGCTCTTATACGCACTCCCACTAATGGAAATTGCAAGTGTGAAATGGTAGGAAAGAGGAGTGCGCATTACAAAGCCTACAATAATTAAGCTTTCCTTATTACCAGAAATCATATATAATTTGTGGAAAAAAATGTGGTGGTTAATACATTAAACTAGCCATGCTAAATTTCTAAAGTAGAAGTTAGAGATATATAATTCCAAGGTAACAAATGCTTCCTTCACAAAAAGAAAAAAATTACACGCATTCTTTACATGGCTTTTGAACTACTACCACGAAGGTACTGCCAGAGTCAATTGCTAAAAATGTAAGCCAGCTTAGACAAATTTATAAGTTATAAACTCATAGTGAGGGCCTGAAGGTAAGGACCCCTTACTCTTCAGCCGGAATTGATCTATAGGTAGCCAAGATTCCAAAGAAGAATCATTTTGACGAAAGACGAAACTTTAAGAAACCATGAAAGTAGTATGCATGTAGTGACAGCATCATAATTACTATAACTTATACTGGAAACATCTAAAGTGTGCCAAACAAACTAAACATACACTGGCATCAGAGACCTCCCTATAAAAAGCAAATAAACAAATAAATGCAATATTTCAATTAATTAAACACCAAGTAATCTTCTTTCGAATAGCTAAGTACCTCAGATATGTACTTCGAGTAACTATCTTCTATAGGATATTTTTCACTGGCATAAAACAGCATGTGCTCTGCAGAATATAACAGTGGAATGAAAAGGTTATTTCCACGACAAGAGAAGCTACACTAACCACAAAAACCATAGAAAAAACTTTTCGATATACTACGGAGCAAGAAAATGATGCTGCCAAGCGCCAACAATAATCGAAGTATAGCACAAGTATCCAACAATAAGTAGTCATGTAAAAGTATGTACCAATATCTCCATCTATGTCTTCTGTTCTGATGAAAAATATGGACTTTAAACAACAACAAATACGTAAGAGATTTTTTTCGACTGACATTTTCCACCATTTACAAACAACTGAACATCCTATCGTCTCTCGATTCTATTCAATTAACATCCTTACTCATTTACAATACGATCCATTATTAGGTCAAATAACCATATTCCTCTTAGAAAGCACATGTATATCTTTAGAATAAATCGAAATCGAAATCGAAATAATTCTCCCCTTTTCAATGCAACAGTGACTCAGGAAGATAACTGGACAATCCTGAGGCCATGCAACAACATAAAAACACAATTACATCACTAAAATTGATCAAAAACATAAATCAAAATAGAAAGAAAGTTCTTTCGTCGCTTCTTCGTTTTTTGAGGTTAATTACAAGAAACTTACAGTAAAATAAACAAAAACTACTTCAATCACCATATTCAAACTTCAAGTAGCAAATTGCATTTCGCAAACTCAAACAGTTAATCTTTACATCAATCAGCTAATTTCGCATGAAACCGCTAAAAACGAAGAAGAGAGAGAATACCTAGAAAATGCGCGAGTCCTTCTAAACCTTCAGGATCACAAAATGAGCCGACATTGACATTCATCGAAGCAGCACACTATCAAATTCAACGAATTACTCAAATATTCAATCATTGATTCATCAAAATTTAAACAAAATCAAATAAAATTTGAAGCAATCGAAGTACCTTATCAGTATCAGGATCGCTAATGAGAAGGATTTCAAGAGAATTAGGAAGAACAATTCGTTTGTAGTGTCGATTATCAGTTCGAGGTTTAAAAATTTCGACGATTTCATCTTTCCCAACCGCCATTTTTGAGTTGAAGAGGATTGAAGAGAGGTGAGATTAGAGAGAGAACGTGACTAAGGAAGATAATGCTAGTAAAAATGATGAAAGGATTGATTTAAGAAAGAAAAATGAGGAGACTTTGGTATTTATGATGAGTTATAATAGAGAATGCCGATGAAATGGTTGATGACTTAATGATTGGTGTGGTTCGAAAGTGACCAGCTGCCTTGCGCAAAGCGTTGCCTCGTCCCAAGAGCCGAGCTTAGGCGTGGTCCATGGGGTCTTGTCGTTGTCAACTTGTCGGGTGTGTTTAAAAAGTATAGAGGATTGAGACTTATAGAGTGATATATGTACTTAATATGAGTGAAGCATGTCCTCTCATAAATGGGAGTATCTTAATTAGAAATTTGGATTTCTACAGACCGAAGATCGAACCTGAAAAAATTAGGCCTGGACTGAAGCTGTTGGACCTGTTCTTTTAAATTAATAGTTTTGATTTTAAAAATGCAACTAAAGACCCGTTAACCTTGTTTCTGGACTTGCTCTTGGACCTGTTTCTTGCAATTTTGTTTCTTAAATATATATATACTCTGGTCCATCCTGTCCGGACATGAAAATTCAGGTCCAAGACCGGACTGGACCAGATCTCCAAAATCAATACTTTTGCAAGATCGAAGACCGAACAAGAAAATCAAATTGGTCCGGTCCAAGTCCAATTGCGATCTGGACCTTTTGCACATCCTATCAGAAATGGTATCACTTTCCTCTTGTGTGATCGTGTGGTTATTCATTAAAGTTATGGCAAAATCATTTAGCCAAAACTTAAAACTATTGTTTCTTTATCCACTTCCTTCTCTTCCTACCATAATTTCTATAGTCGTCTTTATCGACAATTGACCAATATCAAGTATTTCATAAGATCATAAAATAAATCGTCACTCTGGAAACCAATCCACATCTTTAG
Source organism: Suaeda aralocaspica (assembly GCA_016808085.1). NCBI lineage: Eukaryota > Viridiplantae > Streptophyta > Magnoliopsida > Caryophyllales > Amaranthaceae > Suaeda > Suaeda aralocaspica. The sequence continues at coordinate 501,021 of PYUH01000019.1, forward strand.
TTTAATTTGATTTTTTTTCTTTTCATTTTTTCCGCAAAACGCAACTTTTAATAAACCTCATCATACAATACAATACATAGTATTACTTTAAGTTTTGTAACTCAAAGTACGAGTATAACCGAACAACTTAGCCATCAATAGGTCAACTAACAATTATTATTAGACACTTACAACCTTAACATCATCTAAGACTGGGCCACACATGCCATAATCAGTTTGCTTAGTATGATAATGTGAACTCCAAAATGTGATCCTAGTTCTATCCGATATTGCTTTGAACTTGAGACTTCCTGTTGCAAACCCACCTTTACCTTGAGAATTAAACTTAACTGTGAGTGTTTCTTTTGCAGCAAATGCTTGTATTGCCATTGAACCGTGACATTCATTTTTGGCATCTCCTATTTTAAAAGTAAGGAGATAATTTTGGTTAACTTTGGTGTGTATGATTTGAGCTATAGCACTTTCTCGCCCTCCAATCAATTCAACGGCGGTTAGTCCTGAGGGTACGTAGAAATGTTTTGAATCGACGTATTTGACAGGTTTCAATGATTCAATGATCCAGCCCGGGAGTGGAGAGACAAAGTCATGGACATGTGGTGAGATGAGAACTCCTGTTGAGAATTGCTCAAATACGTATGGACCGGTTTCGAAGTTTCCATTTTTCACTAGGTTACCTGCAAAATTAACATGCACATTTTCGTCATAAGTAAACCTTTGTATACATTACATACACATTATTATTATTATTATTATTATTATTATTATTATTATTATTATTATTATTATTATTATAAAGAGTGTAGCCTTTGATTTTATAAGAATCTGAAAGACTACAAAAATCATAGTATAACAATGTCAATTTATATGAGAGCATATTGAATTTTAATTTTACGTCAATAAGTACAGTATATTTAATTGAATTAGTCATAGCTAAAGATATAATTGGGCCAAACTGGCTCAAATACCAGCACTAGTATCATAGCATGAGCCATAAGACGAACATGACGCTACAAATTAATACTCAAGTTTGGCCATAGGCCATGCTTGCAACATACCTTACTTGGACCTAAAGTGACAAAGCATACTAAATTTTTTGAAAATTTCCAAGTTAAGCAAGCATGGCCCCACTAGATTCGAATGAATAGGTTATGGGCCTAGCTTAGGTCGAACCATGGCCATTGGCCAACAAGTACTTAATTAATTATGTTAAACACGTGTGTATGTCAGTCGTATCCGATGGATGCTTGTGAGAGAGAGTCCATCTTATAATATCTTACAAGTTTTATGTTGAAACCATATATAACAATAAGGTTATAAGGGAAGAGCTCCCTAACATTATTAATGTTACTCTCTTAATTTATCAACGTGGGACGCTCACATCTAGAGTCTTGGACAACCTAAAACAACGATGCAAGTTTATAGGAATTACCTGCTCCGTAGTGTGGCAACAAAATCTCCTTGATTGCGATACCGTCTAAGAGTGGGCCACAAGCGGGATCCTCTTCATCGCCGTGGTTCTCGAAAGTGACCGTAGCAGTCTCAGAAGTGGCTATAAAAGCCCAAGCGTAAGTGTCACCTCCATCACTACTATACACAGTTTGAACAGGAAGTTTTACTGAATGACCAGAGGCTGACACCGTTATAGACTCATCTTGTGCACAAGTTCTAGTTGTACTAAAGGTAAGTGAGTAATATGATCCTTTTTTTAATGCCACATTTTGGGAGATAGAGGCCTCATTCCCTAGCTTTAGTGCGTGGACGCCACGCGCAACATTGAAGTAGTAGCCGCCTGGTTGTGGTCCTCCTGAAATGTACTCTACTCTGCCGTTGATTTCCCATTTTGGTAAGGCGTGTTTGCCACCTTTTATTATTGTTTTGTCCATGTCTGATGGTTTTGGTCCTTCTTCAAAGTTTCCATTTGGGAGATATCCTGTTGAATTTGAAAATGTAGACATCAATTAGTACTGGTTATAGACATTTGACGACTTTAATCTCAGAAAAATAAGTTAAGCTAAGTCAAAAAGTTCATATAAATTTTATACGTAGTAAGTTTAAAAAAAAAAATAATAAATACAGTACTTCAACTTTTCAAGTATGTAGTATTGTGTATTTATGCACCATTATTTTGTGGCCTTAACTATTGCAAAAAGAAAGAGTACTTATACTCCATAATAAAAATTTATGATATAGGACTACAAATGCCAATAATGATTGAAATTAAATTGATTTTTCCTAACTAATACAGATGGACAAAAAGGACATCAATTAATAGGAATAAACGTAAGAAAACATTATACAAAAATAATAAGTACATATGACATCAATCGAAAAACTCACCGTTAGCAATAGCAGCATTAACTGAAGTAGCAAAATCGCTGCTACTTATCATCAACACGAGCAAGACAACACAAAAAGACCGAGGAAATACCGCCATTCCTATTGGTGTTTACTTACAACCTTATGTGATCCAATCTACACACGTACGTACACTATTGCTTATCAAACAGATTTCCCAAGAAGGTAATTTTAATGTAGCCGAGTAAGGGAGATATCAATTGGCCGCGTTACCAAGAATGTGCAAGCGGGGAAGTGTAATGAAGGATTGAAGGATGAGACTAACGATACATACATATATATATATACACACACAACTATACAAGTAGATAAACGGGAAGTGTAAGAGTAGACGAGTAGTACATGATGAACGTGAAATACATTATGAAGAGAGAGTATAAATTAAATAATTAGTGACACTAAATCAAATAATAATGGAAATAGAAGGGAATCATACGGTGAGTTAAGTCCACAAATTAAGCCGTGAAATTTGTAGGATTGTCTCCTTTATTATGGTGTCTTAATTAGCTAGACGTTAATTAAAGACTTATTGATTGCTTCAATTTAAGTCAAAGTATCCTTCCACCTTAGTGCGATTTTGTATAAATCTAAGACTGATAATGTATTTAAATTCATAATCATACTTAATTGTACTTTTACATAAAATGTTGCACCAAAGTTTTAATGCTATACTTAATATTTTGGTCAACGATGTCATAATATGTGTTAAATTATGCAAATTAAGTACCTTGCTGTTATCTACCTGAGAAGAAGTTTCTAAGTTTTGAGCTTAAAAATTATGCGAAGGAGGCTTTCATTATATCTTTTCCTAGAAAGAGGGATGATTTGATAAAATCGTTGCAAACGATTTGGTGGTTAGTAAAGGATTTGAATTTGAATATAATTTCGCAACAAAAGATTAAGTATCATGGCATTGTTTATGGAAATACATGCATGCTTGCTACCTAACTCGATAATTCGTAAAGATGCATGTGGATGTTTTTTATCCTGAATTTTAATTATTTACTATATTCATTATTAAGGTACTGTTTGATGACACATTCTAGTGGCATTAAATAAGTTGATGCTAAACATCCCCTTAAGAAAAAAAAGTTGGTGGTAAACTTTAAGTCATTGTATATAAATAGTGCAGTTGCGTTTGAAGTATGAACCGAAATAAAATTTAAGCTTGAATATTGACTGGAATTGAGTTGCTATTAAAAATAGCAAATTATTGGTGCTGAAAATCTTGTTTTAGTTACCTTATGAGTTTCAACTTTATTGTAACTCGTGTTCTCAAACATAGCTTAACTAGATTTGAAATCTGTGCGATGTCGTGCGATGTACGGGCTATTATAATGTTTGTTTTTAAAAGTTAACTAGTGTTATCTAATGAATGGTACTTTTTTTCTTTATCAAATTAAGGGCTAATGTTATTTTAATTGATATTCCAATATATAGAGAATATAAAGTTGGTTTTTTGATTCAAAACTATTTTTTCATTTAAAAATCAAATGAGTGTTATATAATATATATATTAAGGTGGATGCCCATTATACTTATTATTGTATAATCTAGAATATTCTATATACTGGGGTTTATTGTACAAGAAACCCTACCCACTTTGTATATATATATGGTATTATAGTTGAAGGAGGATATACACATCTATTTTCCTAATACTTTCTACAAATACTGTATTTTCTATAACACGTTATCAGCACGAATGGTCTGTGAAATATATTAGATTATCGGCTTCTCCTCCCAATGCCTATACCTTGAATTTGGAGTAGCAAGTGGAGTTTTACTGTAATACTTGTAAGTTGTAATTTCTCTATCCTAACATTATGCCACTTTATTGCTGCAAATTACACCGTATGTGTTAATTTGATTCACGTTTTTCTTTTTGTAATCAATGATTTACTTTCAATGATTTGTTTTTGTTAACCACTAATTTGTTATATGTATTTAATTTGTTGAAAATTGATAGATTCATATATTAGTATAGAAATCTCATTACCTTGATGATCGGACTTTTCTCTTTTAGGATAATATAAAGTGAGTTTTAACGCAATATTAAATCTATGTGAATGGAAAAATCCACAAACATAAAGTGAGTTTAATTAAATCTATATATAATGATTGTTAGTATATTCATTTGGATTATGGCATATTTGTTAACTTATTAAATTTATTTTATATTAGCGCAACTACTTATCTATATATGGTGGATTTTAATATATGGAGTTTAATTAAATCTATATATAATGATTGTTAGTATATAATGATTGTTATATAAACATAATCATGACTTAGCTTATACGGATGTAACTCCACTCAATGGTGATCTTTTGGATTGCCAATGACTTTCATAATGAGTTTTAACTTACTCAACGTGTTAACATACAAGGTGGTTTAGTAAGCTTTTAGTCACATAATATAGAACAATATATAAACTATTTTAGTGAACTTCTGGTCACTCATTACATATGTATATCCAAAGTTGTTGAAAAATAACTTTTTCTTTTTCTTGTTATGTGACTAAAAGCTTACCAAACCACCTTGTATGTTAACACGTTGAGTAAGTTAAAACTCATTATGAAAGTCATTGGCAATCCAAAAGATCACCATTGAGTGGAGTTACATCCGTATAAGCTAAGTCATGATTATGTTTATATAACAATCATTATATACTAACAATCATTATATATAGATTTAATTAAACTCCATATATTAAAATCCNAACTAACAACTGCACAATAATTGTCTCCCCATTGTCATTAATCTCTAGAAGAGAACAGTTTATGATGAATTTATAAACACATGTGTGATGTACATCATAAGTTAGAGAAGAGATGGTTTTCATTGATTAATATCGTTCTCCAGAAGAGACAAATATTTTGCTGAATATATCTCTTCTAAACGATGAAATTTGTTAATAAATCTTTTATTAGATGATATATTTTTGCACATGAAATTATACACTAAGTTGGTTAAGAATATGATGCCCCTATATTTGAAAATTTTACCAACTTAAGGGGAGAAGAATTGGGATAAGTTGGCAAAATTACTAAATTATAAAGTGATGATCCCTATAATGACTATTTGAGATATTATTGCNGTCCTTATAATGACTATTTGAGATATTATTGCCAATTTTTGTCTATATACTTTAAAGGTATGTTGCACATCTATGGTTTGATTTGTATTCAGTTATGTCTCATGTTACATGGCATTGAAGATACATTTTGGCCATATTATGTATATACAGTACATTGAGATAAATATTGCCAATAATACTTGAATCACTACACCTGAAGTGTAGGTTGTATGATCGGTTCCAAAATAAATATGTAAAATATGGCAAGAAAGTGCAGTTGACACTATTGAAAGTGTAACGGTATATT
>PYUH01000019.1:513494-535522 GCA_016808085.1 Suaeda aralocaspica
CAGGAGTTTGATAATAATATCACATTATCCATTGAGGTGTTCAAAATACTTCGTATAGAACTTGAAGCACTAGTATTTGAATGTGTCTTGTAAGTTTTCTGAAACTTTTATGCATAATCACAACATGCTATTAAAACACATTCATCTGTATAATTCATCACAAAATATATTCTCATTGGAGTATAAATTTTTTTTTTTAACAAAACTTACTATATAATGGACAAAATTTTACGTATATCACAATTTTGTATAAAATTAGTACATGGAAATGATAAGATGTAAAATGTATACTAACAAGATATTGAACATAAAATATGATATGATGACTGGCTCTAACTACTATCTACACATGCAATGAATAATGCTTTTATTATGACTCACCATGCACATGAATGTAAAACTCAAAAATGCAGACGCTGTACAGTAGGATTTCAAAAATCCATTGCTGGACTTCTGGTCCTTGATGTCGGACTTCTGGTCCTTGATGATCATCATTTTCACCTTAGTTGGACTTCAGTCTGCTTAGCTTTGATCATTCTAATATATTCGATAAAGTGGACTTTTTTCAATCCCTTTTTCCAATCCCACTCTTTGCATATGCATATAATCCTCGGTTCCATCATACCGGTTATCACATTTTTCAAGATGATTGTATGCTATTTTACAATGTATCTGAATACACTTTCCCATTGTTCCTGTCGATTTAAAATCCAGTTCTTAAATCATAGGCCACTGTATAATTCAGTATATACCCACTTCGAGGCAAACATATGGCATTTAATTACCCGTTTCACTTCAATGTGTCAACTGCACTTCTTGCCATATTACATTTATTTTGGACCATCATCAACCCTACTTCAGGTGTAGGTGATTCACAGTATATTGGCAATATTTATCTCAATGTACTGATATACATAATTGGCCAAATGTATCTCAAGCATGTACAGGAGACATAACTGATACCAAATCAACCATGATGTGCACATACTTTAAAGTATATAGACAAAATTGGCAATAATATCAAATAGTATTAAGGACCATCACTTATATTAGTAATTTTGCCAATTATCCCAATTTCCCCTTAAGTTGGTAAATTTCAATATAGGGGCATCAATCTTAACCAACTTAGTGTATAATTTCATGTGCAAAAATATCATCTCAATAAAAGATTATTAACAAATCAATGTTAGCAAGCGATCTCTCAAGAGTTTAAGACTAAATTAACAACATTCAACCTGAAGTTTGAGTATGTGAGTGCTAATCAGAATCTTATGTTCATTTCATAATTTGATATTATAAGGATAATCCTTTTATGGTCCAGAAGAACCATAAACAAATAAGAATTACTTAAATGTAATTACTAATTTACATAAGATTAGACAATGATGATGATAATATCACAAGTTGCCATAAATTATGATCAATATGTAATTATCAACAGCTACTTTATATAGCTTCCAGAACGAAGAAGGTATAAGTTTAATATTTATGGCAACTTGACAAATATGTAGTAATGATAAACACAATGTAAGTATTATTTTCAAGAGTACGGAGGAATGAATATATCTTATGTTGAAGATTGAAGTCCAATCAGGAAGGATCAACTACTAAGGAGTTGAATTTTATTCCCGCGAAGCTACTACCAAAGACGTTGGGTTTATTATTTTAAAAGATCTCAAGTTATGCATTCATTAGGAGGAGAAAATACGCGTTGCACTCTTTTTCCCTTAACCATGGTTTTGTCCCATATTGGGTTTTCCAGGTAAGGTTTTTAATGAGGCAACATATTAAAGCGTATTACGAAAGTGATGTACTCTTTTTCCTTCACTAGGTTTTTGTTCCCACAGGGTTTTTCTTAGTTGAAGTTTTTAACAAGGCACACTATTCGATAATGGTCATCCAAGGGGGAGTGTTATATAATATATATATTAAGGTGGATGCCTATTATACTTATTATTGTATAATCTAGAATATTCTATATACTGGGGTTTACTGTACAAGAAACCCTACCCACTTTGTATATATATATGGTATTATAGTTGAAGGAGGATATACACATCTATTCTCCTAATACTCTCTACAAATACTGTATTTTCTATAACAATGAGCAATTTATAAATTCTAAAAGAATTAATTTAATTGAACACGATTGATTTAGAAAATGTAGAATCCAATGCAACGCTCTATATGTTCTTTAATTATTGTAATTTAACTAACCCCTGATAAATGTAAACAATAATCCTCATAATTGTAATCATTCGGCAAAAAAATAAGCATGTTATGAACTTATTCCTACGATACAAATATGTTTTCAACGATAACAATATGATTGGCTTAAACATTATAAGATAAAGAGCGAAATCGTACATTATTCCATAATAATCCAGATTTATATACTTGTATAAACAAACAATAATGAAATATATCAAAATCAAACTTCAGCACCAAATTAAAACAATGGACATATAATTTGAACAATATATATATAGTTCGTAGAAGATTGATAATAGATTAGTAAGTGAGCTAGCATTTGCAGGGGAAACAAACCTGTTGTCCCAAAGTGGCAAAGTGTACCACGATATGTGCATTGAATATTATTGGTCCACTTTGTCAATGAAGCAAGAGAGAGAAATTATTTTTAATTTTTCTGTTTACAAAGTAAAACAAAAAGTGGATTTTATGAAATGAACCTATTAAATTTGGTGGCACTCATTTGTGGTATACAAGTGTCGTACAACAGATTTTGACTCCATTGCCAAGGGTATTGCGTTGCTTTGTTTAGCAAATAACTCCATTCATGTTATTGGCAAGGTTACACCTATTGAACAAATGACAATTTTTTTTAACAAGGAACAAATGACAAATTATCAATTAAGGATTTAAGGCCCTATATAATTTTATCATCTTATTTTTACTTATTTTCAGCAAAAATAGTTTCAATCGATCAGTTCAGCAAAAAGTAGTTCCGTACAAAAAAAATCATTTTCAAACCTTAATAAATCGTGAATGGTTTCAGTAAAAGTAAGTTCAGTTTAACTAAAATAAGTCTAGTTTAGTAAAAGTAAGTTCAGTTTAGAAAAAATAAACTCAGATCAACTAAAATAAGTTGAGAAGATCGAACAGTGCCTAAGTATTACTTAGTATTGATGCTATTATTTCTTCTCAAAAAAAGTTTTTTTTAGATCAGTCTAGTAAGGATCATATATGATAATTTCATACCTATTAATTAAGTTCAATCCACTGCAATATAATAGGTTCCAACTATTTCTTAAAATTATGTCTAATCATGTTTAATATGGTCTTTTTATGTTGAGATATATCGAGTGATGGATAGCTAGCTCAGTTAGTTAGAGCTTCTCCTTCATTTTCAGACTGGAGATTCTGAGATCAATTTTCACCATCCGTCCTTGTGACTATATCTAGCTCTATATAAATAGGGACTTTTAATTTTTATGCTAAGATATATGTTCAAATTGCATATATATAACAAGAGGAGCTAGAAGGCTAGAAGCCTAGAACAAACCGTTATTCTTTCAAACACTTAACATTTTCCCTTATAGTTTGACCTCAAACTTCTTTATTTGATGCCCTATAATTTATGCAAAATAATGAGAATATATAGAACTTGCAGTAAATCTATATAACCGGCCTGTACGTGTGATATTTTTGCTAGGGCAGAAGGGGCATGCCAGCAAGAAGCATTTTCCTTTACGTACACAATCATTCAATTACACATACTACTAATACAAAATACAACAAATCAAAAGAAATTTAAATCCTCACAAATCACAACACAGTTCTATAAGTATGTACTTCTATTAATTTAATTCATACAAGCGGCGGGGAATGCTAAATGTCATCCGGAAAATCCTTATTATTGTCCAAATTTTCACATGAATTTCCTAATTAACCCTTTGATTACAAACATCATTAATTCCACCATTACCCCACTGTGCCATCACCCCCACCCCACCACCCTACTTCCACTCAGTGCACCAACTACCCAGTACCCATCCACCACTCACTCGCCACAGTCCACCACCACCAACACCCTTAATTTTTTTTATTCTTTTATTTTCAAATTGACACTTTTGCCTTGATTAGGCGCAGGGTTCATAACACCTGGATTAGGCGTAGTATTCATGACACTTGACACCTGCGCTTGAATTAGGCGCATGGTTCATGACACTTGCGTCTGTATTAGGCGCATATCTCATGAGCCCTGCGTCTAAAGCAAGTGTCATTTTAAAAAATAAAAAATAAAAATAAATTGAAACGTGCGTATGGATCAGACGCCGGGTTTATGAGACCTGCGCCTAATTAATCCAAAAGCAGTTGTCCACTAGGTATTTTTTTTCTTTCTTGTGGGTTTTATTAGTGGTGGCTTTGTGGTGGACGAGTGGTGGTTGTGTGGTGAAGTTAGTGGTGGTAGGGTAGTTGGGTGGTGGCATGATGGTGGTTGGTACTTGATAATGGTTTGTGAGATAAGGGCAAAAATGGGAAAACAAGTTATATTTTAGATGATAGTAAGGATTTTCTGGTCGACAAGTAGCGTTTATCACAAACTTTATTAGATACTTCGAAGAGATAAACTACAGATTAATCATTAAAAATTATTATAAAATATCATAAAGTTTATTGAATAATTTCGATTCATAAACAATCTCATCACATCTAAATAATTAAATGCGCGTTAATGTATGTATTACCGCTTCAATAATCCCACCGATTAATTAAGGGACTAAGGAAGTTTACACAAGCTAACACTTTTGAATTTTACAATTAATACAAAGGCACAACCTTAACATCATCTAAAATAGGACCACACATATGGCTAAAATCAAACTTGGTATGATAAAATGAACTCCAAAATGTTACTCTAGTTCTATCAGAGATAGCTTTGAACTTGAGACTCCCTGAGGTGAAGCCACCCTTTCCCTGTGATTCATAGTTAACTTTGACAGTATCTTTCGCAGCGAAAGCTTCGACTAACATAGGTCCACTGCATTCATTTCCATCATCACCAACCTTAAATGTGAGGTGGTAGAGTTGATTAGGCTTCGTTCTTAGGATTTGAGAAATAGCACTTTCGCGTCCTCCTATAAGTTCAATAGCAAAGGTTTTTGAGGGCACATAGAAGTGTTTTGCGTCAATGTACTTGACAGGTTTTAGCGATTCAATGATCCAAGCAGGGAGTGGAGTTATCATATCATGTTCATGTGGTAGGAGAAGGACACCCGTTGAGAAGTTCTTGAATATATGAGGACCAATCTCAAAATCTCCATTTTTTACTATGTTTCTGCCTGCAAGAAAAAATAATACCCGAGTATTAATTAAGACAAAAAAAGGTGGAAAATTGAAGAATCAAATAGTTGATCGACGACTGATACACATATTAAGTGGCATTTTAGTAAATATAAATAAGATTAGAAACTGTATATTTATTTGTTAGCATATTCATTGACAATTTGGTATATAGAAACACGTTTATGGGTTGTATATTATTTATTCCATACCCATGTTAGTAAATCCACAAGATAATATTATTTTAAATAGGGATTGTAATATTTACGTTAAACATATCAATTGCGAAACTAGTATTTTGTTATTACTAATAATATTGGACAAGATGATCATTAATTTACATACCTTCTGGTTTAGGAAGCGGCATCAACTCTTTAATTGCAATCGAGTCCAAAAGTGGACCGCATTCAGGGTCCTCTTCAATGCCAGGGTTATGAAATGTGACACTAACAGTTTCCGACATGGCCTCGAAAGCCCAAGCATAAGTATCAGCTCCATTGCTACTATACAATGTTTGTATAGGTAAATCTGAGGATGACTTAGATGCCGAAACCCTCAAAGCTTCTTCTTGGGCACAAGTTCTTGTTGCACTAAAGGTTAGAGAATAGTATGAACCCTTGTTAACCTTCACATATTGGTGTACAGAAGCCTCATTTCCTAACCTTAAAGCGTGGACGCCGCGTGGAACGGTGAATATTAGGCCGCTTGGTTGTGCACCACCTGATACGTACTCTACTAAACCCTTTTTCACCCATTTTGGGAGAGAGTATTTCCCTATTATCACCGTGTTCTTCATGTTTGATGGCTTTGGTCCTTCTTCAAAGTTTCCATTTGGTAGGAGATCTGTAGCATATTCAATTAACATTAATATATGCTTGCTATCTGTAGCATATAAATTTGGTTACGTTGCTACTAACATAGTAACATTAGTGTCAAGACACTAGGGACTTATATATGGAAGACTCAATGAAACCATTATTGCACTTATAGAAAACTATACAAGGATGAAAAAATAGCTCAGATTTAACGAACGAAGTTCGTTGCCCGGAGCAATTGCCCTCTCTAGTGTCTACCCATCTTATCGGGCATTATAAGAAGGAGCAATGTGACATTAGGACTTAACCCACATCCTAATCACACCCAACACTATTATTATCATGGCACGCAGTAGTATCATATATATCTACTCTATCCGTTTTATTTTATTGGTTACTTCAAATTAAACGTGACTAACAAAGGTGACACAGAGGGTGTAGTAATAATGTAACACTAAACATTATAACATAGAAATTAAAATGATAATGAAACTCACCATCAAGAGCATTGGCGTAGATTGAACCAAAATGAACGCTACTTATGAAGCAGACGACCAATAGAATGCAAACAGGCAATGAAGCCATTTTGAGAAAATAATTATAGTTTGGGAAGTAAGAGTTACATCAAAAAAATCCAAAATTATGGGAGTTGTATTATACAATGAGTTTTACAATATATATATACTACTCATTTTAGATGTTGTCTCGTGAACAAGTCCACTATTTTAGCCGTGAAAAATGTTGAATCCAACTTGCATTATTGTGTCGTTTCATGTTTAAGCTTCATTTTAAACTGTTATTTGGAGGAGTTTGTAACTTTGTATGTAGTCAACAACCTTTAACTTCAAATATATTATATACTCCCTTTTTTAGTTGTAATAAATAACTATTTTATTTTTTATAAAAAATTCAATTATTACAACTTTTAAAAACAGAGGTTGTATCATCCTTACTGAAGCTCTATTCGGCTATTGACGATTAGTTGATAGCTGGTTTGCCCGATTATTTGCACATGCATTAGCAATTTGTTTCACAAAAATTAAAATTTAACTAGGTCTTTCCAAAAAGTTAAGCTCTCTCGTGAGCTTTTTCAAATTAGTTTTTTCTTTAGGTTAAGAAGTTTACAAAAAATTATATAAGACGGTACTATTTAGTAAGATCACTAAATAGTTAGTAAACAATATATTAATTAAACTAATAATACAATAGTTAATTTAAAATGTATAAATAGTTAAAGTCTTGCCGTGAGATAGTCTCTAGGAGATTTATTAAGAAAGTAAAATAGGAATTTTGAGTTTCAACTCCCATCATCTTTTATTAGTTACTTCAGCAAGAATCTTTAGTGAAGAGCCTACAACCAACAGAAGATAAGGTGTAATCTTTATAATAATGTTTAATTGCAGATTTGCAGGTCTTCAACTTGCGAGATGCTAATAGTATTCTATAAATTCATCGGGGATAACTTCGTTAGTTAGACTTTCTCTCTCGTTATATGCCTGAAGATCTTGGAGTTAATTCTCTTAGGAATTAATTAATATAGGTAAAAATCTCTTAGAACACAATAGGGGGTGCCTCAAATATTGGGTGTGTGTTTTCGAGATTTTTTTTTTCCAATAAGTTTCGATGCGTTTCAATAAGTTTAATTAATTTCAATCTCATTCAAATCCATTCGAATCCAATCCCATCCCAACTTATCTCACTCAATTCCTCTAATCTAAAATACATCACATTTTAATCCATTCAGTTTCCATCTAATACTGTTTTAACCCGTAAAGAGAACACACCCATTACAACTGAGATCTGTAATCATAATATTGCCAAGATTCAAGCTTAACAAGGTTGTGTGAAAGATGTTGATTGTTGAGAAACTTCATCATACCATTCCACTAACAAATCCAAAAGAATATCTGGCAAACCTGTTGTGTACTTCTGTCAATTAATGCATTGCATAAGCTATAATTGTTGCTCTAAAGAAACAATCTACAAATAAAGTACGTAGCGTAATCATTAAACACTTAAAAATCATAACAAAATATTTCATGAACTCTGATTTGTTGTATAAACCTCACTTCCAAAATAAATACATTTAATAAAACTATGATGATATAACTTCAATAACACATTAATACCACAAAAAATAATGCTTAATTTTGCCTCTTGCAATTAATGAAGAGACACAACCCTAACATCATCTAAAATAGGACCACACATGTGGCTAAAATCAAATTTAGTATGATAAAATGAACTCCAAAAGGTTAATCTTGTTCTATCAGAGATAGCTTTGAACTTGAGACTAGCTGAAGTAAAACGAACCACCCTTCCCTTGAGATTCATAGTTAACTTTGATAGTGTCTTTCGCGGCGAATGCAATGCTTCCACTAGCATTGCTCCATTGTATTAATTTCCATCATCACCAACCTTGAATGTGAGGAGGTAGGAATTGTTAGGTTTTGTTCTTAAGATGTGAGCAATCACGCTTTCTCGGCCTCCTATGAGCTCAATAGCAAAGGTGTTTGAGGGCACAACACAGTGTTTAGAGTCAATGTACTTCACATGTTTGAGTGATTCAATGATCCAACCAGAGAGTGGAGTGATCATGTCTTGGTCATGTGGTAAGAGAAGAACTCCAGTTGAAAAATTCTTGAATACATGAGGACCACTTTCAAAGTCTCCATTTTTTACTATGTTACCTAAATAATTATAAAAAATGAAGACAAAAATGTTAGACACGTTAGCTATAGTGGATGTTAATGATAAGTAGAACATAAAGAAATCCTATATAATTGCAAATAATTAAAAAAAATATATGATGGTTTATGTAAACTAATGATCTTTTTGGCCAACTATCTTGTTTAAGATCAGACAGATTGAAATCGGACATGGATATCAATATCACGTACCTATATAGATTTAGGAAGTGGCGTCAACTCTTTGATTGCAATAGCGTCCAAGAGTGGACCACATTTAGGGTCCTCATCCACACCAGAGTTGTGGAAAGTGACCCTAACAAGATCAGACATGGCCTCAAAAGCCCAAGCATAAGTATCCTCTCCATTACTACTATACAATGTTTGTCGTATGGATAAATCTGAGGTATCATTAGAAGCTGAAATCCTAAGAACTTCGTCTTGAGTAAAAGTTTCTGTTGCACTTAGGGATGACAACGGATCTTGGATTCGTCCCAAATTCGTGGATCCAGATCCATTTTCACGGATATGGATCTTAATATTTTGGACCTAATGGATGGATCTGGGTGGGATATGAATCCTATTTAGAAAAAACGGATATGGATATTGGTCTAATGATATCCGGATCCGTTTACCCATTTACCCATCTTTCAAGTAATATATAAATATATTTATAAAAATTTTCATGAAATACATATTATGGAGTACAAAAGGCGAATTCACCTTTTACCTAAAACTTAAATTATTACTCCCTCCGTTCTCTATTTTTATTTACATATGCTTTTGGGATGTTCCATATTTTTCTTTACCAAACAACTTTATTAGGTTTATAATATTTTTTTATTAAGATGGACCCATACATCACCCACTATTAGTTACAAGTTGTTTCTCTTTCATCAATTATTACCCCAATTTGACCCCACCACTATTATTATATCATATATCAAAATGAGAGGGTAAATAGTGAACGACAAGAATAATAGGGAACGGAGGGAGTATGATTTTTTAATTTGCCCTATTATATCTTTTTAAATTATTATTTGAAACTTGAAAGAGACAAGTAATTGTGTTTGAACTTTTAATATTATATGCTTGGATTAGTTGAATTTGATTTGAAATATCAAGTATAGGAAGTCAATTTCTTTGTAGAAGTGACTATGTACTTTAATTTGCTGGATTTTGGAAATTTTTTATGAAAAATAGTAGGATCTATTTTGGACCCAGATACATAGGTTCTAGTGGATCTGGATATGGATCCTTCCTTTTCATGCCCAACGGATCTGAGGCGGATATGGATCCATGTCTGAAAAACGGATTTGGATATGGATCCATATGGACCCTTCCCAGATTCGATCCATTGCCATCCCTATCCTTGATATATCAATGTATAACTCTAATAAACCAAAAATATATCACAAGAATTGCGTATAGGAGTATCCCAAAATGAGGCCAGTAATGTTATAGTTGTTAGAGACTTAGGGCCTATTTACTTTATCTGAAAACAACTGAACTGAGCTGAACTGATTGGAAATGAACTAATTAGAGCTGAATTAAACTGAAAGTTTTTATTATAAATTAATGAATTTTAATTATGGATCTGTTGACACCAAAATTTTATATTTTTAGGTGTCAAATCAATCCAAATTAGAGAAAAATATATTAGATAATATTAGTTGTTGAGATTTAGGATATTAGCAAATATTGTTATCTTATTCTCCAAGCAAACATTATCTTATAAATATATAGGCACTAGTTTAGGGTTTTGAAGAGGGAGAGATGGAATAAGTTTCAAAGACCCCATTACCTCCTTACTACTAAATTGTAGGTAAATAACTTGAATAAGTGGATACGACTCCGGTACTATGAGAAAACCAATTTAAAACGACAGTTGTACTTCACATATTGTTCATGAANACAAGTTGTTTCTCTTTCATCAATTATTACCCCAATTTGACCCCACCACTATTATTATATCATATATCAAAATGAGAGGGTAAATAGTGAACGACAAGAATAATAGGGAACGGAGGGAGTATGATTTTTTAATTTGCCCTATTATATCTTTTTAAATTATTATTTGAAACTTGAAAGAGACAAGTAATTGTGTTTGAACTTTTAATATTATATGCTTGGATTAGTTGAATTTGATTTGAAATATCAAGTATAGGAAGTCAATTTCTTTGTAGAAGTGACTATGTACTTTAATTTGCTGGATTTTGGAAATTTTTTATGAAAAATAGTAGGATCTATTTTGGACCCAGATACATAGGTTCTAGTGGATCTGGATATGGATCCTTCCTTTTCATGCCCAACGGATCTGAGGCGGATATGGATCCATGTCTGAAAAACGGATTTGGATATGGATCCATATGGACCCTTCCCAGATTCGATCCATTGCCATCCCTATCCTTGATATATCAATGTATAACTCTAATAAACCAAAAATATATCACAAGAATTGCGTATAGGAGTATCCCAAAATGAGGCCAGTAATGTTATAGTTGTTAGAGACTTAGGGCCTATTTACTTTATCTGAAAACAACTGAACTGAGCTGAACTGATTGGAAATGAACTAATTAGAGCTGAATTAAACTGAAAGTTTTTATTATAAATTAATGAATTTTAATTATGGATCTGTTGACACCAAAATTTTATATTTTTAGGTGTCAAATCAATCCAAATTAGAGAAAAATATATTAGATAATATTAGTTGTTGAGATTTAGGATATTAGCAAATATTGTTATCTTATTCTCCAAGCAAACATTATCTTATAAATATATAGGCACTAGTTTAGGGTTTTGAAGAGGGAGAGATGGAATAAGTTTCAAAGACCCCATTACCTCCTTACTACTAAATTGTAGGTAAATAACTTGAATAAGTGGATACGACTCCGGTACTATGAGAAAACCAATTTAAAACGACAGTTGTACTTCACATATTGTTCATGAAATAATTGTTTCCCATATTATGTTTGCCTCTTTATGTCAATTTGCAGGTATAAAATTTTATGGTTTATAACGATGGGGAATAATCGTTTCCCGTTTTAGTAGCATTTTACTACCAATTATTAGTTGTTGCATATTATTTATAACGAAGTAGCATATATTTTATGTGGCTCAATTGCGACAAAATATTGATTGGTACATATACATAATTACATATACCAGCAAACAGGACCTAGTAATAGCTAAAATCAATCTCTAAGATTATAAGATATAATATCAAGATTTATGCATTATTTCATCATGTGCATCAATTGAAAAATGCTTTACTAATCTCCTACAAATGACTTATGTGATGCCGCGTTTTAGGCTGCACATCACAGAAACTTAACCAAAACTATCATGTTTTGTCTTTGTCTCTCATATGGGCAATTTGCATTGATCCTAAGTTCCTAACGTATGTATCAATTTGATAATAAACTTGTTATTTCCTTGTATTAACTATACATCTATATATTGAAAAGTCGCGGGATCTGAGTATGGTCGTATGGATAAATCCGGATGATCGAATTGAAGAAAGTGCTAAAGGCCTGATTTGCGTAAGGAAAAGATAGTGATGGTCACGGAGATCGAGAGAGTTACCATATTCTTAGATTCTCTAATAGTCCGTATATTGCATACAAACAGTGTACGGTAAAATCATAGTATGATGATCAATTTTAGGATAACTTTGAAACTTAGATTTTGATAAATCCAAGTAGCTTTGTACATGTATGTTAGGGTAACTTTATATTTATACACATAACAATATTATAAGAGATTTTCAAATGATAAGTTTAAAAGGGTAATATCTAATTTGATAGGATATAAAACTTATTCTTGAGTTAATCAACAAGTTTTGGTTGGTCTGGTCTGGTCTTTATAATTGAGTATTACCAAAATTACATGATACTCTAGCTAATCTTTATAAACATGACCAGTGCATTAGAGATTGACCTTTGACGACTTTGGGCCTTAAACCCCCTTTTTTTTTTTTTTTTTTTTTTTTTTTTTTTTTNTGCTTTTAGTTTTAGTTATTAACTCTATGATTCAATTCAGTTCTGCTAAGAATTAGAGAATTAGGATTTTCCGCGCGAAGCTGTTGGAGACGAGGACCACTAGCTTCACAGAAACGTTTTTCCAAATAATCCCAAAGCTTCTTAGCCTCCTCAAAGTATGGAATGGAAGCAGCAACCTTGGGTTCAATAGCACGCAATATCCAAGATACTAGCATAGAGTTAACCGTTTCCCAGTCAAGCATCTTCTTCTTCCCAGTGGGTTTGGTGATAGTGCCGTCAACGAAGCCAAATTTGCGGCGAGATTTCAAGGCCAACGTAATAGCCCGAGACCATGCTAAGTAGTTATCACCCTTCAAGGTGACATGAGTGATTAAATTGCCGGGTTGATCACCCGCGCCTAGGTAGAAAGGTGAAGAAGGATCAATCTATCTTCCCTTCATCAGCCATGATAGTCAATAAAAAAAATTCAAAGTTATGAGGTTTTAGAGTAGAGAAAAAATTTGGGGTTTAGATTATTACAGGCTCCGATACCATGCTAAGAATTAGAGAATTAGGATTTTCCTGTGTTTTATTCATGTATGCGTATCATATATATATATACATATATATATATATATATATAACAAGTATTAGGGCTTAATTAGTTGGCCCATTAAAAAATATAATAGTCTGACGTAACAAGTTCATATCCTCTCAATCCAAAAAAACATAAGGTTAGCATTATAAGAATCCGAGCTATTACCTACCATACTTTATGGTAGGTAAACAATTTAGCTACTGACAAGTGGTCGGTCGGGGAATGTCAATGTTTGTTCGTGATCAACAAAAGCTAGATCACATGGAGCCGAACTTTTGAGGGACTTCACATGCGAGGAGAACCCATGTTTGCTCTAATGATCGATTTGCCCCACAAACATCACTAAATCCATACCATACGTACACAACATCTTTAACTTAATTAGTTAGTTGATTAGTGTGCATCTTATACATTTTACTAATGAACAATCGTTTGATATTAATCATGTCATAACCTTTGAAGCATTAACGTACTTGAATGAATAGTAAGGAAATTTGGAAATCTATTTTTTTCATTATTACAATCACTGATGAGTTCAAAAATCACAATACAAATCTTTGTAAATAATCCTTGAAATTAGGGAGCAACTACAACCCTTACATCGTCTAACACAGGACCACATAAATGGTTAATACCATCAAAATTAGTGTGATAATGGGCACTCCAAAATGTAATCCTTGTTGATTTAGAGATAGCTTTGAACAAGAGATTACCGTGGGTAAAACTGCCCTTTCCAGTAGATTCATGTCGAACTTTGATAGTTTCTTTCGCGGCAAAAGCCTCCACAACCATTGATCCATTGCAACCATTTTTGGCATCTCCGATAATGAAGGTAAGAATGTAATTTTTATTAGGTATTGTTCTTACAATTTGTGCTATAGCACTTTCTCTTCCTCCAACTAATTCGATAGCAAAGGATCTTGATGGTACAAAGAAATGTTTCGAGTCAATGTGCAGAACTGGTTTAAGTGATTCAATGATCCAACCAGGAAGCGGAGATACAACATCAAGTGAATGTGGAGGGAGAAGAACCCCAGTTGAGAAATTTTCGAATACATGAGGGCCAATTTCGAAGTTTCCATTTTTCATTAGGTTACCTGTAATGGAATAAGTATAGCCATACATGAATAAACTTGCATGCATAGCATGCACTACTTTGTGAGATCCAATATAGTGATTAGTGGAATCGAATCATAAAATTGTATGAGCTAAAAGTTAATTAATTAATACAAAGTATATGATATACTCTGACCAAGTGGCCAAAAAGTTTTGTCTAAATTTTAAAAAATTTATTTACAAAATTACATAAGAAGTACATTGTACTAATAGGTATAGTAAAAGATTGAAGTTTCTCACATTTGGAATGTGGAGTATCGTATTCTAAATATACTTCGACACTATTACATAGTACATACATATGCAGTTAGTTAAATTCATTGTTCTTAGTTGTTGATTTTAAAACCTACAACACATGCATATACTTCATAGTTAATATTTTGTTTTTAAAATCATAGTTATATATTAATGTCAAATTTCAGCAAGTTGAAAAAGTTTAAGGAAAAAAAACCAACTAAAATATGAATATGTAGTTTGATATTTAATATATGCATTAAAAAAAAAAAACCATTCGAATTTATAAATAGTGAAATAAACGAAGAATTACTTACCTATTGGTTTCGGGAGTGACTCCATTTCTTTGATTGCAATAGCATCCATAAGTGGTCCACACAAAGAGTTTTCTTGTACGCCAGGGTTATAAAATGTGACTTTAACAATATCTGAAGTAGCTTGGAAGGCCCAAGCATAAGTGTCTCCTCCATTGAGAGAAAATAATGTTTGAATAGAGAGATCTGCTGAAATATCGTCAACTGAGACCGTTAAAACCTCATCTAGAACACAAGTTCTTGTTGCACTAAAAGTGAGAGAGTAATATGCCCCTTTTTTCACTCTTAAAAATTGAGATATGGAAGCGTTATTCCCTAATCTCACCGCGTGAACGCCACGTGGAACATCAAAATAGAAGCCACCTGGCTGAGGTCCACGTGATAAGTATTGCACTAAACCCTTCTTCACCCATTTAGGGAGGGAATATTTCCCTATGATTACCGTTTCTTTGAGATTTTCTCTTTTTGGTCCTTCTTCAAAGTTCCCGTTGGGAAGAATCCCTAGCAATAAGCAAGAGTAATGCCCTAGTCAAATAATCTTATACATATCGTATAATTGACTAATATTGCATCAAAATTTTCTCGTGTGGTTTTTAAAAAAAATTCATAAAAGTAAATTTGACTTTTATTCGATGTAACTGCCCTTATAATTATTATACGAGTACACCAAATAACTTTTACCAAGTGATCATGTACAAATGATGTGTAATTTTATATTTGGAACTAAAAAAACAAAAGATTCGATGTTGAACACATTGATCAATGAATAGAATCGAATAATATAATAATATTAGGGCATCAAAAAATCAAAAAGTAATGAGATGAGCAACATAACTAGGGTGATTATTATTCGATCAGTCCTCATGATCATTGTTATTGTGCAACAAGTCACATGTGTTGATGGAGCAATGCTTATCAATCTCAATCTCAATCTCAATCACAATCTATTTGTTTTTTTTTTTTCCAACAAATTAGAATTATAGAATTTTTTTTTAAAAAAAGAAAAAAATAAAATGGCATTTGCTAAAAAAACTATACTACGTTAGAATGAATATATCAATGCTAATTAAACTCACCGTCTTTCGGAGCAGTGGTTACCGGAGTAGCAATACAACTACGGCTAGTAATCGTCAATGAGAGTAACACGAAGATAAGAGAATGAAATGAAGCCATTATTTGTGAAAATCAAAGAGAGACGAGAAACCTAGTATTTGTATATGCAATCACACTTATCATACTAGTCATTTATATTTATACTGTTACACTAAATGTTGGCGTAAATTGAATGTAAAAATATATTGTGATTGAAGGAATGTGACTATAAATGCTACCACATTTGCACTATATTCTTATGAGTTGGGAGTCCACTAAGTATGCCATGATATGTGTCCATTTGTCTCATGTTTTGCATCCTAGGAATAATTAAGTTAATTTATATATTTATTAATCATGTCTTACTTAATTAAGCCCAACGATTATTTGGTATATTATATCATTTAAAAGGGAGAAAAAAAACCTGCACCACTTGTGTGTCATTGTTTTTCTATTGGTTGATAATATTAAACTTTAATTTTTAAATTCAAAAATAATGAGTTCTTGTTTTAAAAGCAATCAATAAGATTGATTAGCACATAAATGATATAAAAAGTATGGTAAAGCAGATTAAAATTAAAGGTTTTTAATTATTTAAACAATGTGTGTGATTTTAACAAGACCTTGCGTTGTCTAAAGCCATGTTCTCGTCAAATTATTTTTGCTCATTAGAACTTATTTTTGCTAAACTGAACTTATCTTAGCTGAAATGAACTTATTTTTGCTGAACTGAACTTAATTTTGTTGAACCAAACATAATTTTGCTGAAAATAAGTAAAACTAAATCGGGAAGAACAGGGCCTAAGCATATCCTCATAGTTTTGAGAAATCTATACAATATACTCGGTACTAAAACTTAAAGCTGGATTAAGATTGAAGGGTTGTTTTTTAATTTATTAATTTTCTTTTCGAATTAATATATATAATTAAAAGTAACGTTGACCTAGATAAGGAAATTGCTTAAGATCCACCAGCATGTGATGGATTCATGTATGCAAGCTAAGTATGCAACAGAGCTTTGGAAGTAGACAAGCAGTACACTAGTACTACGGACTTACGGAGTAGATTAATTAGTACTCTTCTTCATAATTCATACTATTCCCTTAATTTAGTTGTTACATTAAGATCTTAATTAGGTCGCAAAGCCTCAAAAAAAAAAAAAAAAAAAAAAAAAAAAAAACGGATTACGCCTACAATTTGGACTTGGCTTGATTAGGTCTAGGTTAGTGATATAAGAGCATCTCCAATGGTGGGCTAGCTTGTATTTTTTATAAAACATTTTCAAGTTGGTTTGGTTTTAAGCTACATGTTGCTCCAATGGTAAGCTACATTCCTTGTAGCTAGGATGATTTTTTTTATTATTATTTTTATAAATTGTAAAGAAAAAATAAATTATATTTGCCAAGTGTCATATAATTATTGGTGTTCAAATTTTTTGTTTTTTTCAAGCAACACTACTTGTTTAGGCTACATCTATTTGAAAGCAAGATGACATATCTTCCCTCTAATGGTGAAGCTACAACTACAATTTTTTTTTTTTTTGCAAGCAAGTCCCTACATTGCACCATTATATTGGAGATGCTCTAAGTTAGAGTTGCCCAATCATGTTAAAAGCATTTCAAGTGCAAGTTAAACCCATTTGTTTTTTTTTTTCATTGGTTTAGTAGAATTGACTTCAACTCATTTTGAGAACTGACCAACACAATTTATTTTTATTGCGAGAACAATAATGCATTTTTTATACTCAGGCCGGTCTATGTACCTTAGACATATCAACTTTGGTTCAATCACCAACTGATTAGATCAAAACCAACTAAATAAGATGTTGTTTCTTTTTCAGGTTATGATCGGGCTATTTCAACTTCTTGTGAGAACTTTTCTTGACTCAAGTAAAAGCCAAAATCCATATAAACCTTAACTTGCTACATATTTCAGATCATATATATATCATGTCAGTTTACTTCACCTTGATTGTATTTCTAATAGATTTGATTGTACTTGTCAAAAATATAGTTTGATGGTGCTTTAGTTTTTATAAATAGATTAGAGCAGTCGAGCAGACAGTGAAGGTTAACACATGTGGTTAGAGCTTCACTCTCGATCCTAGGAGATTATGGGATCTATTTTCACCATTTGTCCTTGTGATTCCTTAACACCAAAAAATTAAAGAGAATATAGTGCAAATATACTACTTGTCATGTTGATCAGTTTAAAAAAATTACGTAATCATTACATGATAAAATAACATTTTATTTTAGGCAGAATAAGAATTTTGGATCTTTTCAATTCAATACCCAATCATGTCGACTTATAAGTTATAATGAGTTAAGGTTCATTTCACTTCAATTAAGGTTGTTGATTTTTCAAGTTTAGTGCATATTAATTTCAGTTTCTGTTGTTTTTCAGTTCAAGTCCACTTTAGTTCAATTTTTTTCTACAATCCAAGTGATCACTTTCTATTCATGTGGGAATTTTATTAAATACCGTCTTTTTTTTACATGTTATATTTACTTTTTCACATCTCTCAAGATACAACTTATAATATTAATATTGGAGTTTAGTATAATAAAAAATTATAATATTAATATTGGAGTTTAGTATAATAAAAAATTATAAAACTTATATTTTTGAAAAATATACATTTGAGATGAATCAAACAAGATCTCATATGACTATGTTTTTCATTATATATAAATCATCAAAATGAGTCAAAGTTACACTGTAAATAGCGTTAAAAACCCTAATGTAGCAACTAAAAGAAGATTGGGGGAGTGTATTTTTTGGAGGGGAATACAAAGTCTATAGCTCTAGACAGTGATAAAAAGAATGGATAAAGCATACTATTCCGATGAAATTAGAAGGCAAATTAAAACTTGCAAAGCCATTCACACCGTAAAGAAACTAAAATTACAGATTTTTAAGCTGAGTAGGCAAATTAAAGCTGCAAAAATAATGAGAGTGAGGGATAATTTAAAGTGTTTTAATTTTTTGGAAAAATTATCAGTTATCACTTTTTTAAAACTTTTTTTTGTTACTTACCACCTTTTAAAAAAAAATTTGTCAGTTACCACCTTTAAATTTTATTTTTTGTTACTGAAAACCTTAGGCGAAAAACCCGGTTAGAATGTCGGAATTTGCCTTTGAATTCTATTTGCACCCTCAACATCATTCCCTCCTAATCCCCCCCCCCCCTTTCCCTCCAAATTCCCTAATCTAAACCCCTCACTCCATCCTCTTATAAAATCAACCCTAAACCATAACAAAAGCCTTCTTCTCACTCTTTCTTCTTCTCCAAATTAACTCAATTTTTTTTTGGTAAAGTTTATTTTTTTTCCTTTAAATTAATTCAATTGCACAGGTTTAATTTTTTTGGCAGTTTAAATTTTTTTCTAAAAGATAAAATGATTGGAGGTTGAGTTTCTGACTTTGAATTAATGAAGAGTGAGAGAAATAAGTGAAATGGGAGGATGGAGAGTATATATCAAAACATTTACTAACAAAACCTTTTTTAAGTGAGTCAAATGCAAATTCCGGCAGTCAAACCGGATTTTTTCGCCTATTGTCTTCATTAACAAAAATAATTTTTTAAAAGGTGTTAACTGACAAATTTTTTTTAAAAGGTGGTAAGTGACAAAAACAAATTTTAAAAAGGTGGTAACTGACAATTTTTCCTAAATTTTTCTCTCAATTTTAGGAGTTTATGAGATCAATTCTCACCATTCGCTCGTATGGCTCCCTAAAAAAAATTAATTGAAAATAATTACACAACTACATATTGATAAATTGCAGCAAGCTCCACAATTTCTAACTCCAATAAGTCCATATTCTTTGAGCTCAAATTGATTATAATATTTACGAAATTTGACTAGAAATCCAAGTAATTTATATTGTTGCATCTATTTAAAAATAGAAATATAACCATAATTAGTGTGACACTAATGTAGGAGTACCCCAAACAGTGGGTCATACTCATAATCCACTTAGTCGTTCTAAATTTATTTTTGTGTTTGCGCGCAAAGGAGTCATAAATCACAAATAGGAGAGGGATTTGAATTTATCACCTATTGTACACATATGACTCGTTTTAAGTGAGAAAATCCTAGTATCTAACTGTTAAATGAAAATTTTCCGACTAATAAGTCAATTTGGTAAGTATAATCAACTTTGAAGAGCAATATATGAGATGTATACATATACTAATGGTACATGTATACGTAGTATCTGCATATGTGTAACATTAGTGCTAGTGCCCCTTAAAATTAGCTATATTTACCAATGAATAAACTTATTAAATGCAAAATTTATATCTAACAGTTAGATACTCGGTTTAAATAATAACTTATAAGTAGTAGATAAGTAGATTCATGTACTTGTATAAAAAGATAATATCCTCTTATATATTAGCAACCCATTTAAGTGATTGAGATCTTCAGCAATTAGTGCACGTAACATGTCCACACCGACTTGGCATGGACTATTGCTTCTTCCTCGTATAGTGCCGCAACTTTGGCCTGCCAGAGAAATCCCTATATTTCTATGCATATGCCAATTCAATGTTAGAAAGAAGGTTTTTGAAATTTGTGAATACGTGAAGTCTCATTTCAATCATTATTTTTCTTCCTAGTGTTTTAAGACAAGGACTTGGTCATGGTGGATGCTAGCTAGGGATGAGCATGTTTTGGTGTGGATCAAAACTAGATTGAATCGAGAAATTTTATTTTATTTATCGGACTAATTAAAATCGACAGAAATTCTGCTTATTGAATAATTTTGGTTCAGATCAATAAATTAAAATAGATCAAATTAATTTTTTGGAACATAATGTAATGTTAAGAAAATTACTATATTTGATTTATTTAACGTATTAATATTTTCAAGGCTAGTTCATGGTTCTTGGCATTGAAATTTTTTGGAGAATGCTATTTGTCGTCTCAACATTCTTACTGTCGTCTTCATTTTGTGTGTGAACGGACAATTTTATCCCTCTCACCTTTCTCTCACAAACCATTACCAACCACCACCATGCCACCACCCTACCACTACTCATTGCACCAGAAAACCACCTAACCACCACTTGCTCATCACCAATAACACTCTCTAAAACAAAAAAAAAGGAAGAAGTGGTTGCGCTAGCTAGAGTTGCGCGTCCCATGGTGTTGGCGTCTATACCATGAAAATACTAGGACTAACTTGTAAATTTATTATACGTGATTTTACTGGGCTAAAAATTTTTTAATTGAGTTTGGTTGGAATTGAAACTACTAGGTAAATTTATGTGTTCATAATCACATCAGGAGTTTATATATAGTGTGGTCACTTACATATTCTATAATTGAGTATGTGGGGTTATATTATAATAAGGAGTGGGATTTTTAGGTTAGAGAGGGAGTTAATAGTCGAGTTCGTTTATAATTGTAAAAAAAATTAAGCTACAACGAACAAATAAGGTCAATGATTCTATGAACGCCGACGCGCAACGACAGGGTAATACAAAAACAACATTTTAGGGAATGTCCAAATATAATTAGGCACCATCTAAATAAAAGTGTTTATTTATTTTTGGTTAAATGTATATATGACATTATAGAATTCATCTGAAACTAAATATTGTATTCATATATCTGACGTAGGAATGAATAAAAAGCCAAAATATGATTTAATTATTTTTTTTAAAAAAAATTGGGCATTCCCAAACAACGAGTAAGTATATACAATAGTATTAAACAATGAAAATTGAACATCTCCAATCTATATTTGGAAGTTCTAACAAATATTAGACGTGTCTAATTTATTGTTTTTTTTTTACATCATTGTTGTGCGTCGGCGTTTACAAATTTTTTACAAATAAGATTTTAAAAAAAAAAAAAAAAAAAAAAAATTTTTTAAAT
>PYUH01000019.1:535547-555058 GCA_016808085.1 Suaeda aralocaspica
AGAAATACGCCACTCACACACAAGACAAAACACAAGAATCAACATCGCCTAATACTTTACTTGGGGTTGGACAAACATGTAATTTGGTCAAAAGTTGATTAAGGAATATAGTACATTCAGACACTAATGAGTAATGAGATTCGATCTCATGGACAACTAAAATGAGAGAGAAATTAATAACCACTTGAACTATCATCACTCTAGTGTTATAGTTCTATAATTAAGTTACAAATATATTTGAGCAGTCTCCCTCCCAAAAAAAAATTAAAATATATATTTTTTAAATAGTCTTAAATGTATGAAGAAATTGTTATCCCATATATGAAGAGTGAGAATAATTGATACTTGTTTATATGTATGCCATAGCTTAAATAGTTAAATGAGCCAAATTATTTGAGTTTGTTTTGGGTCTATGAGTTACATTTGGATATATATGTCAATACATATATATCATAGTCTAGCACATTATTATAATATTTTTATTTAATTATTTCTGTACTAATCTAAAATTAATGATTTACAATTTTTATTAAGAGTTGAGTCTACCGGATAAAACACTATTTAGTATTTTTTATATGCGTTTAGAATATATTCTGTAATCTATTTCATTCCTCTTTATTTAGTTATTTTTCTTTTTTCATTCTCGTTCTCATTTATGAAAAATCATTACATTGTTGTGTTAATTATCCTGTATAATGGGAATTTAAGGGGTAAATTAGTTGATTAATTAATCATCTCCTTCAACATTTGTATAGAGGCTATATTACCCTAAGTACAATCATCTCTTAAAGTATAATGTTTGTTTTTATAGTCTTTAAAAAACTATTAAATGTCGATATGATAACAGTTTACAAAAGCATCATTTGATGGATATGTATGTTAGGTTAGAGAATATAATCAATAAGCTAAGCAAAGATAGACCTACCTACACAATTTGTAAACAATTTCAAGCACAAACAAACACATATAACAAAGTATATTTTCCAATAATCCAGTACAGCAACAACATAAAAAAAAAAGATATCCGAATCATAACTTTCCCCTCCTTTATCTTTCCTCCTTAACTTTCTAAGGAAGACATGACACCACTGATGTATTTGCTCACCAATACCATGTGCAAGTGCCATTGTACAAATTAAAGAAGCCCCCACTTTTAAAAAACAATTACTATCTATCTTTTTATTACTTGTTAGATATTGATTTATATCGTTATTTATGTGAGTATTTTAATTCTTCTTGGTTTTGTTTACTTACAATTAATAAAATATAGTCATATGGTATGTTGTTTGATTCGTCGTAGTATGTATATCCAACCATATAATTTTTATAATTTTTACAAGTTTGTAGCTCATATATAATATTTTAACTTGAATCCCAAAAATTTGAAAAAGTAAATATAGCAAATAAAAAGAAACAGAAGAGTACATTTTACCACACTTAAAACAACATTATAATTTATCACGCCCTCAAACAAATACAAAAAACGACTATTAAATGTCTTCATAAAATCGGCAACATGATGTCGATCATAATATAAGTATACTATTATAATCCGTACATGATCAATATATAGCTCATTGTCTAAATCTAATGGTTAAAATAAATTTTTTTTAAGCTACATATATATAGTTCACTTATTAAATTTTCAATACTTCTATAACGTTTTCATGTGTACTTTCTCGGTTTCTCTACACATATACATACATACAATATTTTTTCATTTTTACTTATTAGATTTATACAAGCTTAATACGTATACGTATTCTAATATAGGAATTTGAGAGTATAGTAAGGGAATTTGATAGTGGGGCAAAAATTTGAGAAGATGAAAAGAAAAGGAAGGCAGATATATGTATGAGTATAGGAATCAAATTAAAAAAAGAGAATTTGATTGAGAAAGAGCTTAAGCTTTAGCAACATACATCATGAGGTTTGATCATCATTTGTCTCTCTATTTGGGCATCATTTTCTCCATCCTTTCCTTCCTCCTCTAGCTTGCCTCTCTCTCATATGCTTATGTATGATTTTTAGTTATATCACTAAAAAAGTTACTTTGCCATAAACAGTAATTATAATTTACTGTAATAAATGTTTTCATTAAATTAATAATTTTTTGGTAATAATTGCTATGTTTTTTTACTGCTCAAACAAAAAACACACATGTTGTAAGTGTATGTATGATGCTCGACTCGTGCGTGCAGGAAATTTGCATGTAATGAATGTGCATAATAAGTGACATACAGGGTAGGGTACGTTACTTAATTTTCAAGTTTGGTAAAATGAGCGATGAGCGTTGTATTAAATTTAAGTCAAAGTATCATTGTAGGATTTGATCTCAATAACTCTTGTGCCTCAGCTTCTTAAGGATAAAAATAGGGTATGTAAATGACAAAATTAAGGGTAGAATAAGTAGATTTATGTAAGCTACCTTCATGTACCACAAGTGGAAATGCAACAACACACATATAAGATACTTACAATATCATTGAGCGCCCCTAGTCACAAGAATTCCCAGAGAAGAGAATAATTACATACAAGGCTAACAGAGTTTCCATCAAAAGCAATTACGAATAATTGTATGAGGAGTAGTCATTTAAGCTTATAAGTTAGCCATTTTCTCTCTCATTTTTAATGTGAATCATATAGTGTTTATTTTCTTAATAGATACCCATTAAGAAAAATTCTTAAGTATTATATAATATCTAGAAAACAAGATTGTGTTATTTTACTGACTAAGACCAGTCATTATACCATTCTGACTTAGCTTGAAAGCATATACCTTTACTTATATTTAAACTTGATTTGGTGACTTAAAATTTTGCACCGTGACTTGATAAAACTGTGACTTGAAAATACATGTTCTGTCTTGAAAAAAAAACAGTGAAATTATGAAATTGCCCTCTATTGGACTAGAGTTGCTCTAGTTATATACTTTTTCTAACTTATCTATCTTTGTGCTCTAGTTTAACTATGGTCTATTGATGAATAATAGGCAATAATATATGTGTATTATGATATACGCAGCATGTAACAACATCAATCGTTGTAACGGTTGTCTTATTATTGCATCGATTGTCGTATAAGTATCTTACATAGCACTTCTGGTCCAAAATAGGCTAATTTGGTAATTTACAAAAAAAAAAATACAAGTCAGAAACATGTATTTTTAAGTCAAGATAGATGTGTTTCAAGTCACAATTTTTATCAGTCATAATGCAAAATTTCGAATCACAAAATTAATTTGAATTCAATCAAGAATATATGAATTAGAATGCTAATTTTTTCAAGTCAGCAAAAATACAACCATCCTCTGAGCCGCTATCCTCAATTGTCATATCACTAATCGTCTTAATTTCCATGCAATTCAAGCATATAAATGCGCTATTAAACATCGTAATCACTAGTCACTAATCAGTTATTGATAGCCTTAGGTTGTTTTGAATGCCAACTAATTCTGGTGTAAGATGTAAGATTTTCCACTTTTCGTTCCTATAAATGTTTAGTGCACACTTAGAAATACTTAGAAAACAATTTAAATTACAATATAAAGGTATTGTCAAATTTACTGATCGTATTATGATCCATTTTCATGACACCTAGCCTATTCAAACATGATTGGACATATGAATAAAATTAAAATTTTTAAGTCTCTATATGATAGATCTGAAAGCTGTACTAAACTTATAATGTTCATTTAGGGCTTGTTACTTCAGTTGAAAACAGCTGAACTGAACTGAGCCAAATTGAATTGGATTGAACTGAACTGATTAAAACTGAAATGAACTTAACTGATCGGACGTGAATTGAACTGAATGAAAGTTTTTATTATTGAAAATTCTTCAGTGGCCGTTTGAGAAACGGCCATCAAAATTTATATAGTTAAATCTAATTATATTAATAATGGAGCTACTTAGTAATATTAATTCTTTTTGCAATCATATAATAATAATAAAAATGCTTTCATGATTTTCTATATTTTAAAAAATTATTTCTACTATTATCTATTTTTACAACTATATTATGGAATTATGTGAAAAAAATATATAAAAAATTATTTCTATAATTTATATTTTGAAAAATAATATAATGTTTTTAAATGACCCATAATTACTTTGACTAAAATAAATGATATATTTTTTATTTGGTTAATAGAACTTTGGTGGCCGTTTCTCAAACACCACCGAAGTATTCCCCATTTATTATGGATTAATGATTAGCAAAATTAAGAAGAGTTGAAATAAACTGAACGGAGCTGAATTGAACTGAATTGAGCTGAATTGAACTAAATTATTTAAAGTTGAAGTAAACAAGCCCTTATACGGCACTCTATCAAGATTAATTTGAGTCTCTTACAATTAATTGTCAATTCGTAATTGCAACAACAACAAAAAATTGTCATGATTAAAATTAAACACAACTTAACAGGTAAGGCACACTTGCTGACTGTTTACATTACCTTAAAAGTAATACTACCTCCGTTAACGAAAGATGCAACACATTGGAGCGCACCGACTCCTGGGCAAAATTTTGTAATGATGTTAGGAAAATAAGGGATATGTAAGTATATTGATGAGAGAGAAAAAATAAGATTAGTTAAATGAATGGGTGTCCACCAACTAAAGTGTTTGGGTAAATTAAGTTGGGGTAGTTTTGTCATTTCCATTAAAAATTTCATATAAAGGAAAAAAAATAAAGTATTGCAGTAATTGATACATCATCACACAAAGTGTTGCACAATATGTTAACGGAGGTAGTGTTACGGAGGTACTAATAAGTTTGACTGATTTCCTTTTCGGATGAATATCCTCAAAATCGGATTAGAGATAGAGATAAACTGAATTTTGGGTGAGCAGTTAAACACACACTGTCCACGGAAATAACTTGGGTGACTCAAACATGTGTCATGTGTAAAAGAATTATTTGGCCTTTCATTCTGACAATAAGGGCCGTATATGAGTGTATGTGACACCCTAGGGCCATTACCCATGGCCCCTTTCTTTTCATAAATTGCTAAAGAAAGATTTGTTTAAATGATTACAAACTACCATGTTAATAAAAAAACTTACAACAGCTTCTTGTCTAAACCAGGTCATTACAAAAGTGGTTGCACATATAAACTTTCGGACTGATGGAGAATAGAAGCAAGGGGTCCGACAATCTGCGAAATAATTCAGAAAATTTGTGACTCTCATTAAGTTTTATAATATAGAAGAGAAACTTCTGGTGGAAATGCAGAAAAGTAATATACTGACTAAAGTTGTAGTGTGTATAAATCATCATCGACATTGTTTTGTGTTTTTTTTTGTTTAATAAAAAAAAAAAAAAAAAAAAAACTCGTATGATTGATTTTACACACACAAAGTAATATTACTTTTTGCATTTAAAAAGAATTTTTTATATATATAAAAAAATGATCAAACTTTATGAAATTAGGTTGGGAGATTTTCAATCAGCTCGAAAGTAATGGCAAAATTTGTAATGACCTTGGTTTAGACAAGAAGCTGTTGTAAGTTTTTTTATTAACATGGTAAGTTTGTAATCATTTAAACAAATCTTTCTTTAGCAATTTATGAAAAAGAAAGGGGCCCATGGGTAATGGCCCATAGGGTGTCAACATACACTCATATACGGCCCATTATTGTCAGAATGAAAGGCCAAAATAATTTCTTTCTCAACATGACACATGTTTTGAGTCACCAAAGATTATTTCCCTGTGGACAGTGTGTGTTTAACTGCTTCACCCAAAATTCAGTTTATCTCTATTCTCTAATCCGATTTTGAGGATATTCCATCCGAAAAGGAAATTCAGTCAAACTTAATTAGTACCTCCGTTAACACTACCTCCGTTAACGATTATGTGCAACACTTTGTGTTTGATGATGTTATCAATTACTTGCAATACTTTATTTTTTTTCCTTATATAGTAAATTTTTAATGTGAAATGACAAAACTACCCCAACTTAATTATTTACCCAAACACTTTAGTTGGTGGACCCAATTCATTATTTAACTAATCTTATTTTTTTCTCTCTCATCAATATACTTACATATACCCTTATATTTTCCTAAACATCATTACAAAATTTTGCCCAGGAGTCGGTGCGCTCCAATGTGTTGCATCCTTTCGTTAACGGAGGTAGTATTACTTTTAAGGTAATGTTAAACAGTCAAGCAAGTGTGCCTTACCCTGTTAAGATTTTGTGTTAATTTTAATCCATTGACAATTTTTTGTTGTTGTTGCAATTAGTACATTGACAATTAATTGTAAAGAGACTCAAATTAATCTTGATAGAGTGCGCGTATAAGGGCTTGTTTACTTCAACTTTAAATAAATTTAGTTCAATTCAGCTCAATTCAGTTCAATTCAGCTCCGTTCAGTTTATTTCAACTCTTCTTTAATTTTGCTAATCATTAATCCATAATAAATGGGGAATACTTCGGTGGCTGTTTGAGAAACGGCCACCAAAGTTCTATTAACCAAATAAAAAATTATATTTCATTTATTTTAGTCAAAGTAATTATAGGGTCATTTAAAAACATTATATTATTTTTTCAAAATATAAATTATAGCAAATAATTTTTTTTATATATTTTTTTCACAATAATTCCATAATATAGTTGTAAAAATAGATAATAGTTAGAAATAATTTTTTAAAAATATAGAAAAATCATGAAAGCATTTTATTATTATTTATAATGATTGCAAAAAGAATTAATATTACTAAGTAAGCTCCATTATTAATATAATTAGATATTTAACATATATAAATTTTGATGGCCGTTTCTCAAACGGCCACTGAAGAATTTTCAATAATAAAAACTTTCAGTTCAGTTCAATTCACGTCCGATCAGTTAAGTTCATTTCAGTTTTAATCAGTTCAGTTCAATCCAATTCAATTTGGCTCAGTTCAGTTCAGCTGTTTTCAACTGAAGTAAACAAGCCCTAAATGAACATGTATAAGTTTAGTACACGCATTTCAGTATCATTAGAAGACTTCAAAATATTTAAAATTTTATATCATATGTTCCAATCATGTTTGAATAGGCTAGGTTAGTCATGAAAATGGATCATAAATTACGATCAGATAAATTTGACAAATACCTTTATATATGTAATTTAAAATGTGTTTTCTAAGTAATTTTCTAAGTGTGCACTAAACATTTATATGGAACGAAAAGTGGAAAATCTTACATCTTACACCAGAATTAGTTGGCATTCAAAACAACCTAAGGCTATCAATAACTGATTAGTGACTAGTGATTACGATGTCTAATAATGCGCATTTTCATATGCTTGAATTGCATGGAAATTAAGCACGATTAGTGATATTGACAATTGAGGATAGCCGGCTCAGAGGATGGTTGTATTTTTTGCTGACTTGAAAACTTAGCATTCTAATTCATATATTCTTGACTTGAATTCAAAATTAATTTTGTGATTCGAAAATTTTGCATTATGACTTGATAAAAATTGTGACTTGAAACACATCTATCTTGACTTAAAAATACATGTTTCTGACTTGTATTTTTTTATTTTGTAAAATTACCAAATTAGCCTATTTTGGACCAGAAGTGCTATGTATAGATACTTTATCGACAATCGATGCAATAATAAGTACAACCGTTACAACGATTGATGTTGTTACATGCTGCGTATATCATAATACCATATATATTATTGCCCTATTATTCATCAATAGACCATAGTTAAACTAGAGCACAAAGATAGATAAGTTAGAAAAAGTATATAACTAGAGCAACTCTAGTCCAATAGAGGGCAATTTCATAATTTCACTGTTTTTTTTTTCAAGACAGAACATGTATTTTTCAAGTCACAGTTTTTATCAAGTCACGGTGCAAAATTTTTAAGTCACCAAATCAAGTTTAAATATAAGTAACAAGGTATATGCTTTCAAGCTAAGTCAGAATGGTATAATGACTGAGTCTTAAGTCAGTAAAATAACACAATCTTGTTCTAGAATATATTATAATACTTAAGAATTTTTCTTAATGGGTATCTATTAAGAAAATAAACCCATATATGAATTTCACATTAAAAATGAGAGAGAAAATGGCTAACTTATAAGCTTAAATGACTACTCCTCATACAATTATATCGTAAATTGCTTTTATGATGAAACTCTGTTAGCCTTGTATGTAATTATTCTCTTCTCTAGGGAATTCTTGTGACTAGGGGCGCTCAATGAATATTGTAAGTATCTTATATGTGTTGTTGCATTTCCACTTTTGGTACATGAAGGTAGCTTACATAAATTCTACTTATTCTACCCTTAATTTTGTCATTTACATACCCTTATTTTTATCCTTAAGAAGCTGAGGCACAAGAGTTATTGAGAATCAAATCCTACAATGAATACTTTGACTTAAATTTAATACAACGCTCATCGCTCATTTTACCAAACTTGGAAAATTAAAAGTAACGTACCCTACCCTGTATGTCACTTAATTATGCACATTCATTACATGCAAATTTCCTGCACGCACGAGTCGAGCATCATACATACACTCTTACAACATGTTGTGTTTTTGTTTGAGCAGTAAAAAAACATAGCAATTTATTACCAAAAAATTTATAATTTAATGAAAAACATTTATTTTACAGTAAATTATAATTACTGTTTATGGCAAAAGTAACTTTTTTAGTGATATAACTAAATATCATAACATAAGCATATGAGAGATGAGGCAAGCTAGAGGAAGGAATGAAAAGGATGGAGAAAATGATGCCCCAAATAAGAGAGACAATTGATGATACAAACCTCATGATGTATGTCTGCTAAAGCTTAAGCTTCTTTCTCAATCAAATTCTCTTTCTTTTAATTTGATTCCTATACTCATACATATATCTGCCTTTCCTTTTCTTTTCATCTTCTCAAATTTTTGCCCCACTATCAAATTCCCTTTACTTTATACTCTCAAATTCCTATTATTAGAATACGTATACGTATTTAAGCTTGTATAAATCTAATAAGTAAAAATGAAAAAAATATTGTATGTATGTATATGTGTAGAGAAACCGAGAAAGTACACATGAAAACGTATAGAAGTATTGAAAATTTTAATAAGTGAACTATTATTATATGTAGCTTACAAAAAAATTTATTTTAACCATTAGATTTAGACATGAGCTATATCATATGATCATGTACGGATTATAATAGTATACTTATATTATGATCGACATCATGTTGCCGATTTTATGAAGAACATTTAATAGTCGTTTTTTGTAATTTGTTTGAGGAGCGTGATAAATTATAATGTTGTTTTTAAAAGTGTGGTAAAATGTACTCTTCTGTTTCTTTTTATTTGCTATATTTACTTTTTCACAATTTTTGGGATTCAAGTTAAAATATTTATATATTGAGCTACAAACTTGTAAAAATTATAAAAATTATATGGTTGGATAATACATACTACGACGAATCAAACAACATACCATATGACTATATTTTATTAATTGTAAGTAAACAAAACCAAGAAGAATTAAAATACTCACATAAATAACGATAAAAATCAATATCTAACAAGTAATAAAAAGATAGATAGTAATTTGTTTTTTTAAAAGTGGGGCTTCTTTAATTTGTACAATGGCACTTGCACATGGTATTGGTTGAGCAATACATCAAGTGGTGTCATGTCCTTCCTTAGAAAGTTAAGGAGAAAAGATAAAGGAGGGGAAAAGATTATGATTCGGATATCTTTTTTTTTTTATGTTGTTGTTCGTACTGGATTATTGGAAAATATACTTTGTAATATGTGTTTGTTTGTGCTTGAAATTGTTTACAATATTGTGTAGGTAGGTCTATCTTTTGCTTAGCTTATTGATTATATTCTCTAACCTAACATACATATCCATCAAATTGATGCTTTTGTAAACTTTTATCATAATCGACATTTAATAGTTTTTTAAAGACTATAAAAACAAACATTATACTTTAAGAGATGATTGTACTTAGGGTAATATTAGCCTCTATACAAATGTTGAAGAGATGATTAAATTAAATCACTAATTTACCCCTTAAATTCCCCTATTATACAGGATAATTAACACAACAATGTAATGATTTTTCATAAATGAGAACGAGAATGAAAAAAGAAAAATAACTAAATAAAAGAGAATGAAATAGAATTACAGAATATATTCTAAACGCATATAAATAAATACTAAATAGTGTTTTATCCGGTAGACTCAACTCTTAATAAAAATTGTAATTAATCATTAATTTTAGATTAGTACAGAAATAATTAAATTAAAAATATTATAATAATGTGCTAGACTATGATATATATGTATTGACATATATATCCAAATTGTAACTCATAGACCCAAAACAAACTCAAATAATTTGGCTCATTTAACTATTTAAGCTATGGCATACATATAAACAAGTATCAATTATTCTCACTCTTCATATATGGGATAACAATTTCTTCATACATTTAAGACTATTTAAAAAATATATATTTTAATTTTTTTTTGGGAGGGAGACTGCTCAAATATATTTGTAACTTAATTATAGAACTATAACACTAGAGTGATGAATAGTTCAAGTGGTTATAATTTCTCTCTCAATTTTAGTTGTCCATGAGATCGAATCTCATTACTCATTAGTGTCTGAATGTACATATATTCCTTAATCAACTTTTATGACCAAATTACATGATTTGTCCAAACCAAAGTCAAAAGTATTAGGCGATGTGATTCTTGTTGGTGGATTTCTAATAAATATATAGTAGTACTCCGTAGTAAAAACACTGACACTGACACTGACACTGACACTGACACTGACACGTACACATAGATAATCAGCTGCTTGTGTAGTGGGCCCCACAATTGGTTTCAGAAATGAGAACAATGGAATGCCAAGAGTCAATGCAAATGATGAATAAAGTAAACAAGGTTAGCTATTAAAATGTTGTTAATGACCCAAATTATTTCCAATGTCATGTGTGATATTTTTGCCTTCTGATAATCATAATCCGCAGTCAAGCCAAAAGATAGAGGATCTTAATCATATTATTATTACTTTATTAAGAGGTTTCCTAATATTCCTTATTTTATCTGTTTTCTAGAATTGTATGTTTTATTCCTCATCTTCCAGTAATAACAATATATTAATAATAATGCTTATCAGACTCACCAATTTATTTAGGGTATAGTACAAAACGAATAAATTGAAACTAAATGAACTTAATTCTAAAATAACAGTTTCGCTAAATTGTACAGAATTAAATTGCAACTAAATTCATTCGTTTAGACATAGGAGAATTTTGCTAAAAACTTTGAAGTAGGAAAGAATGCATATATTTTGTTTAACTATTGTCAGAGATCTAATTGTCAAACTATATAGAACTGAAAAATGACAATGGGTAAAGAGTATTATCTACCATCTTAAACCAATTTCTCTTTAACGTTACAACAACAACCTATTACTCTATAATCATCCAAATACGAAGTAGAGACTAATGAAACAAAATCTCTTTCAATTCTCAACATTGTTGTGTAATAAACTACGAGGAAATCTTAATCACAAGCAGTATGTGGGCTTAATTGTCCACAAGCAATGACAAAGCTATAAATTAAGTAAAAAAAAAAACATATACGGATAGGAATTTATTATGTCTCATAAGCTACTACTAATATTTTAATGTACTACATCGGTTCCATTTTCTTTGCCTCATCTGTCCAAAAAAATTTCTCACAAAGTAAAGTTATGGGGCAAAGAAAATAAGGATGAGAGATGAATAGTGATTTCCGCACTCCTTTTCCTCTCACATAAATTATGACATTAACCACTATTCATATAAGATGGAGAGGAATGCAAATATAGTATAAGAAATGCGAAAATACTTATCTTGAAAGGAGAATAATCCCTTACTCGCTTTTGTTTTTTATATTTTGGCTGTCTAGATTCTAGAATAGTAGAATGTATGTAAAGATTTCGCTCACACACACTTTGACACTTTTCTGTTATGAACACGAATTAACTGTGTGCCCAAAAGACAAAGGGAAAACACCTGATCCGTGAAATTTAACCCCAACTTATTACCAAAAACAAAACACACTTAATTTTCACTTTCTCTCTTTTCTGCCCTCCATAAAGTTTCACTAACAATTTTTTTTGGTCCTTTGAAATCAATGTGTCTTCTCTTTTCATTGCATCAATAAGAGGTCATTGCATTATACTTCAGTGCTTTTACATTTACATTACACTTTATGTTTTTTCTATAACATTTTTTTGCTCCAATTTCTCCTTTGATTTTGCTTCCATTAGAAAAAGTTCCTTTTTTCTCAAAATCTTCAAAAAAAAAAAAAAAAATCCAACTTTCATTTTTTAGTTTTGTTCTAACCAACAAATGTGTATTTCTTTAATTTTTGTTTCTTTGTAATGGGTATCTCTAAAACCCAAAAATTTCATCTGGGTTTTTGGAATTTCCAACTTCCCATTGAGAATCTTCAAACTTTCTTTCATGGGTTGGTCCAAAAATGAAAAATATTATATGGGTTTTTGATATTTTTTCATAATATTTTGTGGGTGTTCTTTTACATGCACACATTGTTCTATCTAATTCAGGAAAATTAACTGAAATTGAGAAGAAAAGTGAGTATTTTTAGTGGAAAATTTTCAAAAATGTGCTCAACTTTAAGAATTCCAAGAACCTATTTTTATCTAATTTTAATTGGATTTTTATCAATTACTCAATTAGTAAGTTCTGAACTTCCTGATCAAACAACAATGTTTGCAATAAATGAAGAAATTGGAGTTCCAGGGTGGGGAGTAAACAATTCAGATTATTGTTTTTGGAAAGGAATTCAATGTAGTTCAAATCAAACAGTTGAAGTTCTTGATCTTTCTAGCAATTGGCTTAGAGGTAATATAACACTGATTTCTGAACTTAAATCATTAAAATGGTTAGACCTTTCAAGTAACTTTTTTTCAGGGGCAATTCCTGTTGTTTTTAGTGGTTTATCTGAACTTGAATTTCTTGATTTATCATCAAATAAATTTGGTGGTAAAATTCCTAAAGAATTGAGTAAATTGAAAAATGTTAGAGGATTGAATCTTTCTTACAATTCACTTGTTGGTGGTATACCTGAGGAATTTGTAGAGTTAAGTAGACTGCAGGATTTTCAGGTATCAGGTAACAGGTTGAATGGTTCGATTCCGAAATGGGTTGGTAACTTAACTAGCCTTAGAGTATTTGCTGCTTATGAGAATAATTTAAAAGGTGAAATTCCTGAGAATTTTGGTGAACTTGAAGTGTTGAACCTTCACTCGAATTTGCTTGTTGGGTCTATACCAGAAAGTCTGTTTTTGAATGGGAAACTGGAGGTATTGGTGCTGACTCAAAACAAGTTGACAGGAACAATTCCGGAACTGATAGGTAACTGTGATAATCTTTCGAGTATTCGAGTAGGGAATAATAATCTCATAGGAG
Source organism: Suaeda aralocaspica (assembly GCA_016808085.1). Taxonomy (NCBI): domain Eukaryota; kingdom Viridiplantae; phylum Streptophyta; class Magnoliopsida; order Caryophyllales; family Amaranthaceae; genus Suaeda; species Suaeda aralocaspica. The sequence continues at coordinate 549,009 of PYUH01000019.1, forward strand.
GTATTCCGAAAACTGTTGGGAATATAACTAGTCTTACATATTTTGAGGCTAATGATAATAGTCTTTCTGGTGAGATAGCTGTGGAATTTGCTCGTTGCTCGAATCTTACTCTTCTGAACTTGGCCTCAAATGGGTTTACTGGTGTTATTCCTTCTGAACTAGGGCAGCTCAGTAATCTGCAGGAACTGATAGTTTCAGATAATAGCCTGTTTGGGGAGATTCCTGAGTCGATTCTTCGTAACAGGAATCTGAACAAGCTTGATCTTAGCAGCAATAGATTCAATGGTACGATACCTGTTGATGTGTGCAGCACCTCGAGGTTGCAGTTCTTGCTTTTGAGTCAAAACTTCATGAGAGGAGAAATACCCCATGAGATAGGGAGTTGTGTCAAATTACTGGTTTTGCAACTTTCCAGTAATTATTTGACTGGTACAATTCCTCCTGAAATTGGTCGTTTGAAGAATTTGCAGATAGCCCTGAATTTGAGCTTCAATCATCTCCATGGACCACTTCCACCTGAGTTAGGGAAGCTCGATAAGTTGGTTTCCTTGGATGTGTCCAACAATCGGCTTTCTGGTCCAATACCATTGCCCCTCAAAGGCATGCTAAGTTTGATTGATGTTAATTTCTCAAACAATCTGTTCTCTGGGCCTATACCTGCGTTTGCACCATTTCAGAAAAACCCAAATTCGAGCTTTTCAGGAAACGAAGCTCTATGTGGTCAGCCTTTGAGCTCATCTTGTGGCAACTCCAATGGAGATGATCAGGATAACTATCCTCACAAAATTTCCTACAGGATCGTATTGGCTGTTATTGGTTCTGGCTTGGCGGTCTTCGTTTCAGTCACCATAGTTGTTCTGCTGTTTATGATGAGAGAAAAGCAGGAAAAATCAGCTAAAGACATAGGCAATTTAAGCATTGTTGATGATAGTGCTAACAGCAAACCACTGATAACTGCTGGCAATATTTTTGTTGAAAACTTCAGGCAAGCCATAGACTTTGATGCTGTTGTTAAGGCTACTTTTAAGGACGGAAACAAGCTCAGTAGCGGCACTTTCAGCACTGTTTACAAGGCAACAATGCCTTCAGGGCTTGTTCTCCTAGTAAGAAGTCTCAAATCAGTGGATCAAACTATCATCCACCATCAGAATAAGATGATTAGGGAGCTCGAAAGGTTGGGAAGAATAAACCATGATCATCTGATGAGACCCCTTGGTTTTGTTATCTATGAGGATGTTGCCCTTTTACTTCATGAATACATGTGCAACGGATCTTTGTTCCAGCTTCTTCATGAGTATAGCAAGAAACCTGAGTATGAACCTGATTGGCCCACAAGGCTCTCCATCGCCATTGGAGTAGCCGAAGGGTTGGCATTTCTTCACAGTGTGGCTGTTATTCACCTTGACATCTCTTCTGGCAATATACTTTTAGATGCAAACATGAGTCCTCGAGTTGCTGAGATTGAGATTTCGAAGCTTCTCGACCCTTCTAGAGGAACTGCAAGTATCAGTGCTGTTGCAGGCTCATTTGGTTATATCCCCCCAGGTATATACATTTGTTCTGAATCTGTCATTCATATTTTTTCTTCTCAAACTTTACTTTTTACTGTGCATTTGTACTATAATGATTATATCACTTGATATTGTGGTTTGCAATATCATTGTTCTGATGTTTTGAACTCTTCCTGTGGTAAACAGAATATGCATACACAATGCAAGTTACCGCACCAGGAAATGTGTACAGCTATGGTGTCATCTTGCTCGAAATCCTCACAACTCATTTACCTGTTGAGGAGGAGTTTGGTGAGGGAACAGATTTGGTGAAGTGGGTTCAAACTGCTCCATTGAGGGGGGAAACACCGGAACAGATACTCGATGCAAGGCTTAGCACAGTTTCATTCGCCTGGAGAAAAGAAATGCTTGCAGCTTTAAAGATTGCATTACAGTGCACTGATAGTACACCCGCCAAAAGACCTAAAATGAAAAAAGTTATCGAAATGCTTCAGGAGATTAAAGAGGACTAGAAGCTGCTAGTTTTCGCAATGTAAGTGAAAAATTGGGTATCTGTGTATTATTAGGAAGAACTGGTGATTCCGAGAAGTAAATTTTTAGAAGTTGAGCTTAATTATCCTATGGTTTACAAGTTATTCTGAGAAGATTAATCCATTAGGTTTATTTTTCGAGGCCTTGTATCATCTTGTCATTCTGTATAACCTGCTCCTCAATTGTATTATTCAGAGCTCATAAGTATATCAGTACAGATTTTTACAATATGACTCATCATACAAGTATATCTCGCCTTACTATCAGATTTGTAAGAGATTTTGAAAAAGCTGAGAATTGAGAAGAAATTTACTGCAAATCAAAAGTAAAGCAAATTTAGTAAGATCCCTTTGGTTACTAAGGATGGTAATGAGAATGAATTTACGCGTAAATTTGGAAGGAAAATATTAAATATATGTTCCTTTCCAGGATGACACTACCTCACCGGCTAGTCGGTCACCCCTAAATAGTCTTACTACTTTACACTTTAAACTCATTCTCATTATCGGCTTACCGCACTCCATTACACACCGAATGCCGTTAATGTAGACATGTATGTAGTCCATCATATAAGCCAAATTTTGTTTAACTGCTAACATTTTACAGTGTCAACTTTGTTGAAATTGGATATGATAAAAAGTGTGCATGATTCATAGGTCTCATACTGCAAGAATTAAAAAAAGAAAAAAGAGCAGCTTAAATTCAGTATTCATTAGCTTTCAACAAAAATTAAAAGAACATTATTAATCACATTTGAAAATTTTGATTAATTAGTACTCATGGCTCTACCATGCTTTAGAAACATGCTTTTATTTGGATAACAAATGATGTCCAGCTAACAAACAGAGAAAAAAAAAAAGGCTACATAAGCCTTTAAGAAAAACCTTTTTCCAATTAACAATAGTTCAAACAATTGCCTATAATCATTAAGTATAATTGTCTTTGATAGTTAACTGCCTACACTATATTTTACAAGTTCTTTTAAATTTTTTCACAAATATATATTCTGTACATGTGATTTTATTTCTTGTTTATTGGAAATTTTGTTGCAAGTGGCGAGAATCGAACTCATGTCTCATGATTAAAGCAAGGATAGGCTCCTTGACTCCGACTACTAGGCCAACCCATAATCCTCTTTTTGCTCACCATGTGTGGTATACATCTGCTAATATAGACCATTCCTATATTTTGTTTCCTCATGTTTTGGCTTATGTTTGCACATGCATCTGCAGGTCATACCATTGGGTTGTCATTCTAGTCCAGCTACAACACTAGTTTTGAGAAACAATCAGTCCCCCACAAGTTAATTCTTTTCTTCAAGACATGTAACATTTTTGTTTTTTCAGTGTTTCGTGTTAGGCCCATATGTCAAATCATGCCTATAACATGACCCATCGTCCATGTCTTTGCATCCCACGATAATTTTCAAATGGTCAGCTCAAATACTAGCTTTAACTCAACTTGTCATTATGTGTTTGTCGTGTCATGATGCCTTCCTACATAGACAATATTTAACTACTTTCATTGTGCCATCTTTATTAAGAGTGCATGTCACAAACTCACAATGCGACTACTTACAATGTGCTACCGGAGCAATATACTACCGGAGTAATATATTGGGACGAACAAGCTAAGTTTCATGGAGCAATGATGCATCGCAAACACAATATAAATTGTCGGCAAAGAGAATGCAATGCTATGACTAAATTTGCAGCAGCTCTTTGATCCATATGAAAGTACAAAGGTAGATTGGATTTATATTAAGAGAAATCAATTTTTAACTTCAAAACTATTCACACGAAGAAGAGCCAACTAGTACTAGTACAATACACCATAATAGACACCCAGGGTTACCCAACTAGTCAAGCAATGATATGGTTGTTAACTTGTTATTACTTATGAGCAAACCAAATATTGAAGGTTATTCTCAAGTACAACAATCTTAATAATAACAACACAATTCTATTAGTAACAGCTAGTAACTCTTTGAGAACTCGACTTTTATTCATAATCAACTACAACAACTGAAACGGCACCATCTGCAAAAACATGTTGTCTCAAGTATCTTTGGGTTTGACGATGAAATTCTGGCGACTAATGGGGTTCATTACTACAGGAGGGCCGGCTGTGCGGGGCCATTTCTGAAACCTCTTGTCAGTTTCTTCCCTCCACTCTTTGTTAACGATAGTACTTGGGGTCGTGCCTGGTTAAACATTTTCATAATACATTTTCATAATTAGCAACAACTTAGAAGTTAGAACAATCAATATGCATGTCAAAGTGAAGAAGAGATATATTGAACCAGAATCGTTAGAAAAATTATGCTACAACTTGCCTCCAAATATCTTCTTGTCGGCAGCTAGATAAAAGAAACCATATGAAATAGCAAATGATCCCAAGAGAGATGCAACAATATACTTGCCCGACATAGCCAAGCTGCAAGCACAAACAGAAGAGCATATACGACTTATAAGCCATACATCTAGTAAAGCACCATAGGGTGCATAATGATAAGCTATGTTTCATTTAGAGGTAACAAATGGGCTGGTAAAATTGAGCAATCAAAATGAGTTGATGAGCGGGTTCAGTTTGGGGAGGCTAATCTGGCAGTGGTGTTTGGGAGCCACACAGCGAGTGATAATCTGGAATTGATCAAAGAATCTAGATTTTTGGATTTACAAAACATTAATTTTTGGGTAGCTTGTGTCAATTAAGTTGGCATTCACTTAATTGATCCAATTATGAGTCAATTCAAATTGTTTAGTTTTCAATAGGTCAAAACACAAAACCATTTTTTGGACTTGTAGGAGAACCTAAATGCCCATACCAACTTACATTACATTGTCATTGAACCAAATGATGACAAAACATAGATTGGCTTTCACTAATCGACAATAGAAGGAGTAACTCTTAGTTTAGTGGTTAGAACTAAACTCTTTTTCCAAAGTAGGACACCCACAACTCACCACTGGAGTCCAAAACTCTCCCTCGCGAGTGTGCTTAAAATTCTGAGCCAACTGCCAAGTTTAGAAGTATTAGAACAAATCCTCTTAGGGTTAAACATCGTGTCACGGAACCTTAATCAATGAATTCAGGCAAAGGCCTTGGTAACCCAATAGTAAAGCCCAATTACAAGTTCAATGAAGTTTTGTCCCAAAACTACTTAGCCTTAATACCTAATGACTTAGCTTGAATGAAATGAGATAACTCACAAATGGAGTTCAACACTTTGAATAACAACCAAAAACCCAAGGTTCTAGTCAATTGAACTGTTGGACTGATAAGTGCAATTGATTATCCTTGCCTTAATTTAGTATATATACATTCAGTTAGGGTGGAATTTGACCATATACAAACCAAATTGGATTCTATCATAAAACCAATTGGCCACATGAGTCATCGAGTGCTTGTGTCAAGAGAATGACCGACTCATTTATGAGAATTCAATTTCAACACAAACCAAACAAAACCTCAAGTAACATCTTTACTCAAAGGCAATAAGCTAGGGTGAAAATGTGAAATGGTGGATCCAAAAGAAGAAAACTTGCATGGCCACGAAAATGATTTTTACAACCTCCCCTCGAGAGCACAGCTTTTGATGTTCCTCTTATAAGCATTGGGGATGAAGTTGTTCTTACTCGTAATCAATAACAATGGCTACACTATTTATAATATAACATCATAACTTTTACCAAGTCAACAAAAAGCCTTAGCCGCCCCTCACATGAAATGTGGATGCATCAAGAGGGGCGCTTAACAATTCCACTTGAGATTTGAAACTGTACCCTTTGTGTCACACCGACACTTGATCCCATATTGATCAACCCAACCAAAAGCCTAAGCATAAGCTAATGGTTAATGCCAAAGATAGGTCTTTATCAACACTTCGATCCATATCGATCAACTCAACCAAAAGCTTAAGGCGGATGGTTAATGCCAAAGATAGGTTTTTATACTCAAATTTTAATCCTAAACTCAAATTTTCTTTTTTTTTTTTTTTTTTTTTGG
>PYUH01000019.1:556100-613056 GCA_016808085.1 Suaeda aralocaspica
TTTTTTTTTTTTTTTTTTTGGGTAGAAATGCAGCATGTCATAGATCATCACATCAATTTAGTGTATCACAAATATACCATATCTCTAAAATTCTCTCCCAAACCACTAAAAAAGAGGAAAGCTAACATCAAAACCATGAGTGCCAAATTCAGTTTCATACCATAAAGACTACCTAGCTAAAATATAATGGAAATATGAGTATAAGACACATTTAAGCATATAAATCATCACATCAACAAAAATAATCATGTAATTAATGGTATATAAGTCAAAGATATTAACACAAAAAAGTAAAAATAAAAATAAAAACTGCTAGTAGATTAAAACATACCTACAAGAAGAAGCAAGAAAGTTTGATGATGATCGGATTAAGAAAAAAACAATATTGATTGTTGGAAGTTTGGAACCTTATCTTCCACTTGTAGAGTTGTTGATACTTGATAGCACCTTCAAATGTAAAAAAAAATAAATAAAGGTGTCAATGTAGAGGGTCCCACGTACAATGGCAAAACGTCCGGTGCCAATTCTACCAAAAATAGACGCATGTCACGTACCTGGTTCAATCTCATTGGTGGTATTTTTGTTTTGTTTTCTTTTACCAACTTAGTTCAACATTTGGATTAATCCGAATTTAAAGCTCAGTTATAGGGGACTTAGTTTTCATTCCCCTTCAATTGATATCGGCTATCGAATACTAAGGTATTGTTTGGTTGACAATAATTTCCATACGAAATTACCTGAGGGAGTAGGGAGTTGTTTGGTTGGATGTTGTTCCTGGCAGAACTTTTATCTGAATTGGATCTGCGAACGTTTCTCGAGAACTAAATCTGACCTGCAAAACAGACAGAGAATGACTTCTCCGATGCTTAAGTCAGTAAGCTGGAAGAATCGATCCGAATTTTAGGGAATTTGTCAGAAATGGTAGGAAAAACGTACCTTCAAATGCGGAAGTTGTACTATATTTATAGTACGAAAGTACAGTTGTCAGACCATTGGGATCATGACAAGTGTCATAATCTGACATCTCTCCGCAGGGAGTGTCTATGAGGATCTTTTGCCCCTGTTAGGGGTAAAATAGTGATTACCTCTATGTTGCCCTGTTAGAGGTAAAATAGTAATTTCCTTATATTGGGCCTAAGATCTGGACCTGGCCCAAACAGATGTGATTCTAGAAAGTTAGAGTTATTGGGAAGTGGAAATTCCAACAACATGTAGGAATTGACTCACCTAGGGAAGGATCGGTGAATCAAAATGGCCTGTAATTATTTATCACTAATCATCATCACCATCCACCTTAATCATCATCATCTGATTTGCCAAAACTACAAAAAAATCACATAAACTCCAATTTATTTTTTTATTTTTTTTAAGAGAATCACAATTTAATTGACTATAGGAATTAAATTTCCATATACACATATAGTCAACCAAACACATAAATTTCATTTCCCATGAATTTAGCAAGAGAACTTAATTTCCATCAATTACAACTACCTACGATAAATTAATTCACGCGTGAACCAAACGATACCTAAAACTCCCTAACAATTTCATTCTCAATCACCAACTTATCACTACACTAATAATCAATTGATAATCTGAACAGACTTTTTTTTCTTTTTAAATGTAATCTCGACAAGTTTTATAAGTTAGTGATATGATGAGAATAATTTATTAGTTGGGCACTTGGGTGTTGGGCCTTCCCTTTTCACTTATTATATTTCCCCCTTTTAAGTTTAGCTTATCTCAAATTGATGTATGAGTTTTATTAAATTGAGTATAGTGTTTTCTATGATTTGGTTCGATTCAAGTTTCTTTAGTACGGTTCAACTTAATAATTCAACCTAAAAGGCTAGAGCGTCAGTAGCCCAATTCATTCTAATAGGATCAAAAGAGGAAGGTTGCCTCATTACTCTCCAATATTTTTAGTTTATTACCAAGTCTTCTTATAAATGAGACTGCTTATGATGTGGTCGAGCTATAACGTTGCTCGACCCGATCCATTAATATTTAGAGTATCGAGCTCGAATATCAGTCTAGTCAAACTAAACCGAGCTGATTTTTAATTGAACGTTGACTAAGTTTGGATTCTAGCAATCAACTTTCATTTTTATTTCAATTAATCAATGATTGAGATATAATATATATAGACCAAAATGTTCAAACATTTATGGAATAATTTAATTAAATAAATTCTTATTTCAATTTTATGTTATATTTACCTAACCAAAAATTAAAAATTGAACTTGCGCGCTTCTCACCACTTCATGAGTTTTTCGAGTCGAGTAATATCTCGAAAACACATTACCTACATCCTAATATATGATAAAACCTACTAATAATAATGTGCTAGAAACAATGCATTAATTAACTAACGGTTATTTAGCCCTAATCAAAGTTTATTTATTTTGATACATAGAGGATAAAAGGAATATATATGCATGGAAAGGAGGTTTCGTACTTTTGTCATTAGCTACTCCATAATGAAATTCCATGCATTTTCTTGCAAAATGGTTGCATTTACATGCATATGAAAATCGAGTATTGATATTTGACCTCAACACCATCCCTCCTTAATTAATGTATATAAGGTATGTATTAAGCATATGTTAAACCTTATTGTACAACAAATACACAGTCATACATATTAAGCTTAATACTCCAATCTTATCTTAATTTCGATAAGTATGTACACACGTTAGCTTCTATATAATGTAAAGCACAGCTAATCCTCCTTAATTACATAACCGTACGACCCTTCTAATTAGCTTTCTTTGCAACTTTATACGCATGATAAATTGTGTAAGAATTTCAACTAAGGTTAGTATCAAATCACTTAATTAAGCAAATAGTTAGTCAAATAGATTATCTTTATAGAGTGAGGATTGCCAAGTTGTAGAGAGCATATATATTACACATTCACATTATAGTTAATTGACAATCGTGATCCTATGATATGTTGCCCTCAACTTGTCATAGTCGATACCTATAGAATATGAAAAAAAATGAGAAAAGAAAGCACCTTTATTTAGACTAGTTAGTTCGATACGTAGTAAAGCAACCTAATTTAAAATGATAAATGGTTAATTTTTTACATAAATTATATAATTGATAATGTGAATTACTGAATTTTAATTTTGACTACGTATGAATAAAGTTAACTTTTTTCTTCATTAATGTGACCCTTTATCTATTACTAAGGGTCAGTTTACCTAAGCTTAAAATTAGTTCCGTTCAATTCATCTCTTCTTTTATTTTACTATTTATTAATCCTTCATAAAAAACTTTCAATTCAATTCAACTCCAATCAGATCAGTTCAGCTGTTTTCAGCTGAAGTAAATAGGCCCTAAATGTAAATCCTATGCTACTTTTGGCTTCTGCTACGTCAAAGTAGTCCTTTTTTCATAAAGAAAAAATGTATTATTAATCTATTTGCATGGGATTAAATTTTCAATTTCTTTGAAAACAAGAAAAGCATGTTGGCGGTAGTTAGTTGACTTGTTTTCAAATGGATAAATGAATATTGACAAAACATTCATGCATGATGCATATATATAGAGTACTAATTAGTATTAATATGTTATAATAAAAATTGTATGTACGTGGCAAAGAAAAAGACCAATATACTTATGTAGTTATGTGAAACGAGTTCATGTTAAGAAAAGAGTAGGTGGCTTAAAAAAAAAAAAAAGATCACCTTATGAATATGATGATTATGTTAAATAATTATAATAGAGCCACTTTACTTGACAAATAGGGTGTATTCTAAATTAGTCATCCTATATTTTTCAAAAATAAATATAATATAATAAAATATAATATAATATAATATAATATAATATAATATAATATAATATAATATAATATAGCCTTTTTTTCTTTCCTACAGCAATGTTAGCATCACGTATAATAATGTTAAATTAAATAGTTAATTTAAATCATATGATCATTAAATTAAATAAATGGTGGCAATATGATATGAAGATTTTGCCAATAATATAGAATAATATAATTTAAATGAAAGATAAATAATACACTTATTCATGTTCGTTAAAGATAAAGACTCACCCACCATAAGCAGGCCATAAGCCATCATAAATGAGAAGATCTAATGAATACTGTTTTGGAAGAGTGGACGATTCACTCATCAACGCTAGGTGTGTGACCATTGTCGGATACATATTATGTAGTGGGTGAACTAGTGGGCATAGGGCTGAGCAAAGGTCCGGCATGGACCCGAAACAAGACCTGATCGAATTTAATTAGACCGGACCGGACCGGACCGCCGATTCTGGTCCAGGTCCAAAAAAATTAGGGGCGCTGGTCTTCCGGTCCGGTCCAGAACTGGGGTTTTCAGGTCCGGACCGGAGGACCTGTATAATTATTTATTTTTTTTTTCAAAAATTAATAATTAAAACTTGTAAAGTTGCAATTTAGTTGGAAGTATTTGAGAACTTTGATATTTGTAATCGCTACTAATTAGATTGTATGTCGTTAATTTGGATCCTATGTTATTATATTTGAAGTCTAAGTCTCTAAGATAAGTAACAACGGGTCCAACCGGTCCAACAGGTTTTTTTATTAAAATTTTCAATTGATAGAGCAAAAAAAATATAAAACAGGTCTAATAGGTCCGGTCCAGATCCAGTCCGGTCCGATTCTGGACCGGTGCTCAGCCCTAAGTGGGCATACTAAAAAATTTAAATTTCCACCATCATACAGCATCCCATGGCTCTAACAGTCCAACATTAGCTCATTACATATCCAAATTAGTTAGAGTACGTTGATATATTCTGTTCAATCGTCCCATAAATTACTTCACGCGACAACAATATTATAATACATTTTAAAATGAATTTAGCAGTAGCTATATATATATATATTAGATAAGTGAGATGATTATTACCAAAGCAGTAGTGCATCTTAATATTACGAGCACATGCACCATGCTACAATGTATCTTTCATGCATGTGCAAATTAAGCATAATGATCAATTTTATTTTATTTTATTTTATTTTTTGACTATTTTAATTTCAATTTTCAACATAAATAAGTCAACTCACCTTACTTAAATATGTAAAAACGATGTATTAACAACCTAGATAAAATAGCTAAGATTGCCGCGTATAAATTCCTAAACATAAGGGAAGAAATACTCCTTTATTATAATTTATATATGTATAGTATGTATATAATCAATTTTTCCGTGTTTAAATGCACATTATTTTGCTGTAACAATGGAGTTTATTTATTTATTTATATAATAAACCATATTAGATTATTAACATCACCTTTACACACTTGTTACTACAAATACATATTTATACCCTTATATATATTAAGATGAATTATTTATATCTATATATATATATATGTATCAAGGTGATTTATTTATATCTCAAAGGTTTCCTAAGTTATCATTTGATATATAGTCTAAGTTAATTAATCAGCAATTTAGCAAGTTAAGTGAAGAAGAAAACACAGAAGAAAGGAAATTAAGATGGATTCAACTCATCAAAAAACAGAATATTATCCATGGAAAGTAACTCCGTATATCGTAGTTTGCTGGATATTATCTGCTTGTGGTGGTCTCATGTTTGGTTATGACATTGGTGTTTCAGGTAATAATTAGTTCTAATTAACTCTCTTAATTGTTACAATCTATTTATTGAAAAAAAAAAAAAAACTTGTTAAAAGTATATTGTTCATTTAATTTGCTACTGTCTAGTATGGCTAGTAAGTATTACATGCATTGAACAAACTATTTCGAATTTCTAGTAGATGGATAGATGAGGCCGCTACATGATTTATAGAATTGTTATCTTGATTTGGTGTATTTGGTTATTGTCCATACAATAATTATACGAGTGCTTCATTATTTACCTGAAATGAATTTATTTACAAAATTGTCATGTTTTATGTTTACTAGGAGTCGAATCATAATTTGGTTAGCTAGCTATTTGATATGGTTCTAACAATCATGGATGAATTTTTTTTTTTTTTTTTTTGGTAAAATGCAGGTGGAGTAACAGGAATGGATGATTTCTTGATAAAATTCTTCCCAAAAGTGTACGAAAGAAAGCAACATGCACAAGAAAACAATTACTGTAAATTTGACAACCAATATTTACAACTCTTTACATCGTCGTTGTATTTATCAGCACTTGTTTCGAGTTTTGTGGCATCAAAGGTTTGCTCAGTTAAAGGAAGAAAACCTACAATTTTGATATCAGCAGTGTTTTTCTTAGTTGGTACTGCTATGAGTGCACTTGCTCCTAGTCTTTGGATGGTCATCGTTGGTAGAGTTCTTATGGGTGTTGGCGTCGGTTTTGGTAATGAGGTGAGTTTACTTTGCCCGGACTTTTATCTGAATATCATCGTAACACCATTGGTTTTTAGTTTTACGATTTTAGATATTTTATGTTGCTTCATGAAATAAAATCAACAAATTATAATCATTTTGTCTTTGAATATTGACATAACTTTTTATTATTTCCTCAATTTTGTTTTTTAGTTTGCAATAAAATTATTGAAAGTCACGCAATTTTTAAATTTAAAAAAATAAAAAAAAAACTTCACCTAACACGTACTGGTAGTTAGAATGATTAAAATTATTGATCAAATCTTGTTGCTATTATGTTTGACTTTCATTAACTTCAGTGATCGTTTGAAATGATGTAGGCCGTGCCATCGGAAATAGCACCGGTCCAATACAGAGGAGCAGTAAACATTTTGTTTCAACTTCTAGTCACAGTAGGAATCCTCATTGCTAACCTAGTCAACTTTGCAACCCTAAACTTACACCCTATAGGATGGAGAGTGTCACTAGGACTAGCCATAGTCCCAGCCTTCTTGTTACTAATTGGCTCGATCATCATCACTGAGACCCCAACAAGCTTAATCGAAAGAGACCGCCTAGATGAAGGCCGAGAAGTGCTTAAAAAGATTAGAGGAATCGACAACATTGAGGCCGAGCTTCAAACAATAATAGAGGCTTGCGCGCAAGCCAATTTGGTTAAGCACCCTTACAAGGAGCTAAGGAAGAAGCAAAGTGTACCACCTCTAGTTATTGGGATACTTATGCAAGTTTTCCAACAAATGACAGGAATTAATGCAATCATGTTTTATGCTCCAATATTATTCCAAACTGTTGGATTTAAGAGTGATGGTGCACTTCTTTCTGCTGTGATTATTGGCCTTGTTAATGTGTTTAGTACCTTGGTTTCTGTGTTTGGAGTTGACAGATTTGGGAGGAGGAAATTGTTGCTTCAAGCTTGTGTCCAAATGTTTCTTAGTCAGGTACAGTTTTGCTCTATTCTAAAGTTATTTTGGCATAAATGTGACATTTATACATTCAATTATATGTTCCTATAATTACAAGAATGGTTTATTTGCATAATTGCATGTGTCTTGATTTCATTTTCACATGGTTATATACCCTTTAATTAACTTGCTTCATCCACCATGTGAAGTTGTTAACCCGTCAAATACATCTTATGTGTGTATATATTATATATATATACATTACTTGAGTCTGACACTTTGACCATAAACGACATACATCATGTTACTTACCCTATATAATATAGTTAGTAATTTATTACAACACGTAATATTTTACGGTATTTTCGTGAATCTAATAATACAGATGTATGATACTTATTTTGACCAAATCATCGATATTTGTCCAATACTAATTGAATTCTTTATTGTGATATTAAATGCAGATGGCTATTGGGATAATCCTAATACTAAAGCTAACAACCACAAACACATTGCCAAAAGCGCCAGCATTGCTAGTAGTGCTATTAACATGCATGTTTGTGATGTCCTTTGCATGGTCATGGGGCCCACTAGGGTGGTTAATACCAAGTGAAACCTTCCCAATTGAAACAAGAACAGCAGGTTTTGCATTTGCTGTGAGCTCAAACATGTTGTTCACTTTCCTTATTGCTCAAGCATTTTTATCCATGCTTTGCCACATGAGAGCCTACATCTTTATCTTCTTTTCGGCGTGGATCGTCGTCATGGGGTTGTTTGTGGTGTTTCTTTTGCCTGAGACTAAGGGGATTCCAATCGACGCGGTTGCTGAAAGAGTTTGGAAGAAGCATCCTGTTTGGAAGAGATTTATGGATGATGATAATAAACGTGAAATTGGAGCTTAGTAAAAAGATGGAATTTATTTACTCTTTATTGAGTTTTGTAAAATTTTACTATTTGATTTGTTATCATAGGTTACATACAAAAACTATACAGCTAGCCACTTGTTATTAAATACAACATTTTTCTGTTATAAAATTGTATCAATTGAAAGATGAGTCATATTTTCACATGGAAATTAAATACAGAACAAAACTTGTCAACAAAATTCAAGCAAAATTTAATAATGTATGCATCCATAACTCATGAGTTGAGCCATCATATATTTTTGCATGGGATGATGGAATGTATTGGAAGAAATGCTGATCTGAAGTTCATATTTACTATGAGTAATAGAAACTTAGCTTATAATATAGCGACAAACTCGAAAAAAATGCAAAAAATTAAGGAAAAAAACAAGACTCGAGGAAAGTTGTTACTTTCTAAAATGAGAAATATGAAACATCATAATTTATTCTTTTTACATTAAAAACGTTTTCATATGAGAGAATTCCAACCTTTTATAATAATAACTCTAAGCAAAACACCGTGACTCTACAGTAATAATATACTCCGTATAAGAATTCTTTCTATTTTTACAAGATGAAAGTCATACGAAGTACTCCGTATTAATTTTAAATTTAGATCACTTGTGTTGAGGAACGAGGCAGCTTGTATACAAATTATTGGATCAGATGCAATTCAATTAGATCAGTTTTGTTGAGTAACCTCAAAATAAGCACCATTTTTTAGTTGCTGAACCTAATATGCACAAAGATCAAAAGAGACATGCTCAATTGCTCGAACATAAAATGCACATGAATCAGTGAATCTTACGAAGTATATCAAACAGATCGCTTTATAAAATCACTGGTCAGCAAATATATACGGTAAGTTCAGCATGCTATTCATATACAGAAACATCTGTCCCATTTTTTACAAATCCAAAACGTCCAGCAGATACAGATTATAACTGTAAACCTGAACTATAATCTAGACTGACAAAAAAAAACCAGAGGATACTACCTGTTTTACAGTATCACACTGGAAACAAAATTGGATGACCCCAAAAATAATATTACAACAAAGAATCAATTGAATTACGGAATCCAGGACAACAAAGAACCAATTGAATTCAGAAACCAGGACTCGACTATTCAAGCTGCTTCAGGAGTAGTTGATAGATCTCTGGCTACCTTACTTGCTGAAGGGTGCCAAGACGTCGAGACCAATATCCAGAAAATGTATGTGCATATAAATCAATATACGTATATTTCAAGCGTTGCTGTAGTTAAACTTATTTATCAACAACCGGCAGCTTTTAAGAAATAATCATAAGGGTTTGATGAAGGGAGCTGGTATTCGGTAGCACATAACATGGGTAGAGGATTAACAGATGGCAGAGCCTTGTATACAGGAACAGTAATAAGTTCATCAAGGAAAGGATTTCCAGCCTGCAGATAAGGTTTTTAATTCAGACTACGAACAGATGAAAAGCATAAAATTTCTCAAGTACTTTAATTGACAGAAATGTTAAATATGATACCAAGCAATATACTGTTAAAAGTAGAATTTGTAATGGGTAAATGGGGTATAAAAAAAAAAAGCAGACACTTAATTGCTCCAACCCCTAAAAAGCAGAGCTCGAACCTCCAACCCAACCCATATAATTAAGCACTATGCCACTATGGTGAGTTACGGCAGTACCAGTAGTATGGCCATGGTTTTCATAGACATGTAAATAATCTCGCAAGATCAGAGTTTTGCCTCGAGCCTGTAAATCTTTAAAATTTACAAAAATAAAGCTAGCAGGGTATTATTTGACCATTTCCTTAGTAACGAATAATTGAGGGAAAAATAAGGAAATTGCAGCCTTTTGACATGGTGTTAATTTTCTAGCCAATTCTATCCAGCATTCACTCGCTGAGATGTAAACCTGTTAAAGTGACTGACTGACCGCATAAGTTATTATCTAAGTCTATAATATTTTAGAACTCAAAGCACAAAACTGATCATTCCTGCTTCTCATATTGCTTGTTCTTTGTTCCTTTAGGCCTTCTCATATTGTGTGTGCTATGGCCCTTCACATGTGTGGATAAATTAATAATAAAAATCTCAGTTCAACACATTTAGTCATGACTCAATGCATTAATCCGTAAGGTTAGATAAAAGTGAAAAAATTATTGGGGTTAGATGTAATACAATTAGAAAATCTTGATTTAGAAAAATTGTATATTACCAGTGATTGAGGCACTGTCTTGTTTAGCTCATGGTCAACATTCTGAACACTGAAGTTGGTTAAACCTTCTTGTCTCTGGGACGTCATCAAATTGCACATCTTCTGCTGCTTACCCATCAAAAGAGCTTCACAATGACTAGCCATTTCCTTGTAAGGCAAGTCCGGGGCAGTTGAGACAGAATATCGTCCCACTTGATGAGCTGTATCCAGAACCTGCATGAAAAGGAGGAAAGGAATTACTTATAGATTAAAATATACAGAAAAGGTCCAGCTTAAAACAGCTCAAAATGGTGATCACAGAAGGATACAGCCTCAGTATAATGACATCAGAAACGGAAATTCTCGTTAAAAGAAATTGGAAATGAATTCAATCACAAGATTGTTTAAACTTAACAAAGGCTTGATATGTCTAAGGGTGACACATACTAAGAAAAATTTTTGCATCTCATCAGAATGAAAAGACTTGGCCAACTTAACAATGTCTTGAAAAAAGATACTAGAAAAATTGAACTAGCGAATTCTTGGGTCATCTTAATGGGCCTAGAAACCACACATATTTCTGTATTGTAATAGCATATGTGAAGTTTTTACAGGTATACCAAGGAAAGCCTTAACATAATGATGTTGGTCATCCTATATACTTGAGTGATCCATTCATATACTCTGACATTTATTCACAGCCAGAAATTACATGAGAAATCAAACAAGGGAAAATTTGAGCTTTTGCCACATTAATCTCAATGGTAAATTTTGTGAGTGTTAACTAATCTACGTAATGTTGATATCACAAATTGTAATGGTCAGATTTTACAATCAGAAGCACGTGTGGCAGCCCCATTACTTGATCACATCAAGTACACCTGTGATTAGAATGATAACTGTAAAGACTAAAGTAAAAGGCAAGAGCAGCATACCGATTCAAGAAGCTGATTGACACTCAAGAGACTTGTGTTCTGTACATTCAATAGTAACTCCTGCTTATGCTTATTATTAGGCAAAGGATCATCGTCGTCCATTGTAAAGATTGGAATAGTCTGAAAAAGAAAAGGCAACATCAAGTTAGTTCTTGGGGGTGTGATAAGTAAAAGTTATGTCAAAGTCAACCAAAGTCATTACCTCATCATGGCATACACTTTGTCGAGCATCCAGTTCATATATTTTGGAAGGATTGTCAAACATCTGAGCACCGAGAGGACAAACATCATCTGGCAAAAATTCACTGAGCAATTTCTCCCTCACAGCACATATTTCAGCCTAGATAGAAGAGACACAAGTCATATATGGTTCACAAGCAAAAGATAAAGTTTCAATAGCATGCAGACTTCAGAAATCATCATAATATAACTTACATCCTTCATCTTTTCAAGACTTCTAATAATTTCCGAAGCAAAGGATTCCCTTGTTTGGTCATCTGTGATAACAATTTCTGATAGATATCTTGAAGCAGAACTGTCATCCTCCTTGGACCCAAATGCTATATTGGCATTCTTGTTAACAGCCTGCAATTTGCTATCTCCAACCAATGATAAAAATGGATCAACCTGAAACAGAGAAAATGTGCATCAGCCCTAGCACAAAAACCTGAATGGAAATAGGTGATAGAAAAGTCGAAATCTGACTCATAGTTTACAAAATTCAATGATGAAAAATACATCATTAAATCACAATTGACATACCATTTTATTGCTCAGTGTTGCCTTGGCACATGAAACCAAAGGATGGATATCATAAGCTTTAGCTGAAAAGATGATCATCACTGTCGCTAAGGTAAACAGCGATCGGCGACGAGATGGTGGAAGAGGCCCTATACCAAAAACAAAGGGCATAACATGTGCTTTAAATGATTTATAATTAGCAAAGTTGCATTGTCTACCAGTTAGCAAGACTAAAATAAACCTTTTACTACATATTAGCAAATCAGAAAATGTTATGCAAGACTATTTGGATCAAAATGAAATCTCTAAAAATGAGTAAAACATCCTATATCCTAATAAAATAGAGAACATCTAAAAACCATTCTTCTTCGACAAAGTCAAAAAGTGACGAAAGACTGTAGCCTAGCTAAGGGAGTCAAGTAAATATTCCACTTGTAATCACAATAAAGATCAAGGTAACAATTACACATTGCGAAAGCAGACAATAGAATATGTCATAAAGAGGGTTGTGGTATGTGTGGGACGATTTATATAAATGTGATATGGCCATTATATGTTGCTCCTCTGTAACAACTGTTAAAACATATAGCTTAATGATCAGGGTTCAATCCAAAAATCCACCATCTCCACAAGACATAAAGTTTGCATAAGCATAAGCAACAGGGCATGAAACTGTTTTGGTGTAGGCAGCAAGAGGCAAAGATTTACTGATGTTTGTTCAAGCACGTTATAGAAGTTATACATTGAAAATGGAAGGAGATACACCTCTTAGGCTCCTACACATTGAGTCTCGCTTCTAAAAATACGAAATTCTTGTAACAGATTATCGTTTAGGGGAACTATCCAGTAGAATAAATTCGTACAGTATACAAAATTAATTAGTGGTTTAGGTAGTAGAATTTTGGGTAAATAGTGTCCAAGAAATATGAGCCCATTCTCTAATATTTTAGGTCCTTTTACCCTCATTTTGTGGCCTTTTTACTTCCATCATGCAATATGTTGTTGTGCACTCTTATGGAAGTTTAATTTGGACATAATCCTTTCTGCTAATATTATGCATGTTATATACCTTTGTTTTTCCATATATGTGTTATAATCAATTCCCTTCAATCAGCTGAGTTGACAAGTATAAAAGGTTGCAATGCTCAATGAAACATCAAGACAAAACTAAATCTTATATAGTACCTCCT
The DNA here is from genome assembly GCA_016808085.1 of Suaeda aralocaspica. Classification (NCBI taxonomy): domain Eukaryota; kingdom Viridiplantae; phylum Streptophyta; class Magnoliopsida; order Caryophyllales; family Amaranthaceae; genus Suaeda; species Suaeda aralocaspica. The sequence continues at coordinate 569,326 of PYUH01000019.1, forward strand.
TCTGACAGAGAAATGCCTCTCAAGGAAAATGAAAGCTGAAAACTCCGAACAAGTGCCTCTTGGCTAGAACTCTACAAGACAGACAAAGTCAACCAAAAGAATTTTAGAACAAAACCAATATATTAACAACGTAAGAAAATATGAATATGAGGAGCATACTGCTATCAAGAATCTGAAGGAAAAAAAAAAAAAACAATATTACACAACACGAGCAAAGAAGGAAAATTAAACATGAACTTCAAATCAACATGTAAAAAGTTTAGACTATTTTTAGCAACTGAAGGAAGATTTAACAATTTAAGACAATATCCTTGTCTTTTCTGAAAAAACATTAGGATTCGGTTATTTTTTCATTTCTGTTAAGTGCAAGAGAGAAAAGAGTGCAGAAAGTATGATGGGAGTTTAATGATAGTAAATCACCTTGGACCGAGAAAATAACAAAACCAGACTGTATGTATGAGAAATTGCCTCAAAATTTTCTGGTGTATTTTCAGGAGAGATCGATTGTGCCCAAATTGATGACAAAAGGAGAATGATCTGTCGGCTACTCAGCCTGAGTGAACTTCCTTCCTATTACAGAATTAAATACCATTTTAAATAAAATATTTGCGAAGAATCAGATCCAGCCTAAGTGAAAACTGTATTCCAGGAAACATAAACAAAACATATAAACCAGAATATAAAGAAGGGGTGTATTCTTGCTGAAAACAATATTTGCTTATTAACAGATACCCAGGTTCCTTAGCTATAAAACAACACAACAGTACAAAAAAGCAAGGAAAAAGTGGGGAGAAAAAATTAAATAAACCTACCACTTTCTGGTTCAAGTTGTTCAGAGAATTATCCTCGGTTGGCACTGGCACAGGGTTCCTGTAGCTAGATGCTCGATTATAGGATGACTTCAATCTATTGAACATCCCACCATTGTTGTTTCCCCCATCAATAAGAAGGTTCTCTTTGCTTCCTGATCTTTCCTTGCGTAATTTATCAAACAAGGCAGCTGAGGAAGAAAAAACCGAGACAGTTCTAGAAAGTGACCTTGGAATATGAGCGGCCTTTCCTGACAAAGGTGCACCTGAATATTGACGAGGTGCCACTGAAGATGGTACAAGAACAACTGAGAAGATACGATGAGCCATAATTCTAGTTTCATGATCTGGGTGGACCATTGCTGGGAGCAATTGGTGAAACAAAGCCTCTGGAAATGCCTGCAGAAACCAGAAAAGTAANTAAAAAGTTTAGACTATTTTTAGCAACTGAAGGAAGATTTAACAATTTAAGACAATATCCTTGTCTTTTCTGAAAAAACATTAGGATTCGGTTATTTTTTCATTTCTGTTAAGTGCAAGAGAGAAAAGAGTGCAGAAAGTATGATGGGAGTTTAATGATAGTAAATCACCTTGGACCGAGAAAATAACAAAACCAGACTGTATGTATGAGAAATTGCCTCAAAATTTTCTGGTGTATTTTCAGGAGAGATCGATTGTGCCCAAATTGATGACAAAAGGAGAATGATCTGTCGGCTACTCAGCCTGAGTGAACTTCCTTCCTATTACAGAATTAAATACCATTTTAAATAAAATATTTGCGAAGAATCAGATCCAGCCTAAGTGAAAACTGTATTCCAGGAAACATAAACAAAACATATAAACCAGAATATAAAGAAGGGGTGTATTCTTGCTGAAAACAATATTTGCTTATTAACAGATACCCAGGTTCCTTAGCTATAAAACAACACAACAGTACAAAAAAGCAAGGAAAAAGTGGGGAGAAAAAATTAAATAAACCTACCACTTTCTGGTTCAAGTTGTTCAGAGAATTATCCTCGGTTGGCACTGGCACAGGGTTCCTGTAGCTAGATGCTCGATTATAGGATGACTTCAATCTATTGAACATCCCACCATTGTTGTTTCCCCCATCAATAAGAAGGTTCTCTTTGCTTCCTGATCTTTCCTTGCGTAATTTATCAAACAAGGCAGCTGAGGAAGAAAAAACCGAGACAGTTCTAGAAAGTGACCTTGGAATATGAGCGGCCTTTCCTGACAAAGGTGCACCTGAATATTGACGAGGTGCCACTGAAGATGGTACAAGAACAACTGAGAAGATACGATGAGCCATAATTCTAGTTTCATGATCTGGGTGGACCATTGCTGGGAGCAATTGGTGAAACAAAGCCTCTGGAAATGCCTGCAGAAACCAGAAAAGTAATGAAATTGAAGAACAAACTAGCTTAATAAAGAAAAAAAAAAAAAGGTAAATTATTTGTACCCTATTCTGATATGATACATTTGGCAAAGCAGCTACAATTTGTGCAGTTCGAAACACCGCAGCCATAGTGGTCCTGGCTATAACTGTAATATTAGAAACATTTTCCAGCATGACGGCCATAATATCAAGAATTGGACCCGCATCTCCGACCTGAATACAACAGCTCAATGTCAGACCAGAAAATCTTCAACTGAAAACTAAAAGGACAATGACAATTATGAGTAGCACATTCTTGAAAACAATATTGAACTTTAATCCTTAAATAAAACATAGGAATTTATACCTTTTGGGTCAACTGCACGAGGGACTCATCCACTAATTCTTTAAATCTTTTGTTAAATTTCATAACCTCAGAACCAAGATTGTTATCATCAAGTGAGCTGTGTATGCTTTTTCGCAAATGTCTCATAATGTCACTTACAGCACCAAGCAAAGAAACAGAAGGTTCGACATCTGCTTGTTCTGCCAGGGTGGTGGTCACCTCAACAATGTCCAACTGCATTGCAAGATGTTTGAGTACATTTTTGTGATCCAGATGCTTCACCAGTATTGAAAGTAAGAAGTGTGAACTATGACCTGTGAAGTGGTTCACCAAACAGGTTGTAATAAATCTCTCGAATTGAAATAACTTCAACAAACAAAAAGAAATAAGTCACATCTTATGGCTCTAAGTTTTACAATTACCTAAAGTTTCCATCACTGCCTGCATATCTGTCAAAACTGGACAAGCAACACCATGTTTTGGAGACCACAAGTTTTCTTTATCAAAGTAACGGAACAAAGATTCTAATACACGCCTTGTGGTGGTTGCCTCCTTGCCCAGCTTAGCCATGTTATGCAAGCATACCCTGGACCAAAAGCCAGGGTTTTGGGCATCTTCCCTGGAGAAAGAAATAGATGTAAATGCATATAAGAATGACATTCACCATCAAAAGAAACACTTAACATGAAGAGGATTTTTTTGGGCAGTGAAATTACTCTGGCACATTTAATTCGCCCTTAGAATTTATGATTCCTCCCCAAGTGGGAAGCTTTGCTAAATCAGGTGCAGCTGCAAGAATCCTCTCATCATTTTGAACTTCTTGCACCCATCTACCTTCAGAGTCTTGCTTGTCAGTATTATCTGAAGTGTTTTGCTGAGGAACAGCATAGTTTTCCAAGACTACTGATACAACCTGTTCAGGAAAATAGAACAAGTTTTACAAAAAATTATTGCTAGTACAACTGTTGATATTGAAATTACTTTTGTTGATAAATTTTCATGAATTTAGAAGAAAACTAACTAAGATCGGAAATTAGCTATAACAGAAAAAATCAGTGTAAACACAAGCAAATTGTTGTCAAAAAATATACTGCAAACTTTGAATATATTTCAAAGCACAAAAATAATGCTTTGCAGTCAAATGGGTGAGAATGAAACAGTGCTCAAATTACTTACAATCAAGAGGATTAGCCAAAATAAGGTAATACAATAAACCCAAAAATCAAAGGGAAAAAATGAGTACAAAGGATAGCAAAGATTTTTATCTGCTTACATTGTCAAATTCAGCTAACATATGGGAATGTTCACCCATGAACCAAATCTGCAAAAATCATCAGGACAATGTTTAGCACCCAATATTGTCCCTCTTTGTGGGGGAAAAGGAAAATGGGATAGATAATAGCAAAGGTAACTGCAAAAGAAAGAAAAAAAAGAAAAAAAAATATGTCACAGGAATAATACAACAAAAAAATAATGCAAGTGTGCAATCACCATTGAAGAAAGTGTCTGCAGCCCAGCTGCTCGAAGACGAAATCCCCTCTCATCATCCCCAACTTCTTGAGCTAGCAGACACAATTTTGGAATAAAGTCTTCTAAGTTAAAGATGAAAGTCCCATCTCTCTGAAACACAATAACCCAGAAATAATGAAATGAAACCCTTATAATTATACACCATATAAGGTAGCAAATTCCATGAAATCATGGGTATCGACATACATGAAGCAGGTATAGAAATGGTGCTCTTAATACACACCTGATTATTTACAAAAACAAAAAGTGCTTGGCTTCCTATCGTTCGCAATTCATCCTGCCCCGTTTGATCCAGTAAGATGTGCATGATATTTATCAAACTACTTGCAAATAAAGGCCTGCAAAGAATGAAAAAGAATGAGAATTTGAGCTGGGAATAGGAGTTTTATTAATTCCCTCAACACAAAAACATAACATCAGTCTTATACAAACAATACTCGCTAAAGTTCATGATGCTGAGTGCAAAGGTAAATAAATCCTTGGCAAGCGACTTAAGTACAGTATGAAACACCGCAAACTATTAGATAGAATCATTTTTTAATTACTGAACATATAATAATACATTAGTACTAAACACTTCAAGCTGCCAAGGATCATATCCAAGAATTCACACCCCATTTTCATAGTCAGGTGACTAACATAAACACAATACTTCCATCAAATCGGGTGAATAACATTAAAAAGCTGCATTACAGATTTACAGCATAATAATCCCAGCAGTCGGATTATACATGATTTGTTCTCAGTCATGTGGAATTACCTAACTGGAAAAATAAATATAAAATCCCACACAAGTACACAACAAACAATTTGTTAAACGAATATAAATTAAGTGATTAGGTGAAGAGAAATATTAGATATATATAAGGATAACATGCAGTAGCCATTAGATTTAGTCCAAAAGACAATCAATATCAGGCCAAATAAGACAGAAAACTTACATTTGATCTTTGCAAGTCACCATTAATCTTCTGTAGATGGACATTACAATTTTCACAGAATTGTAATTCTGATTTCGTAGCTCCTTGTAACATCGCTGCTCAAGATTAGTGGTGATCTGAAAAAGAAAAACAAATGGAATGTTTGGTGAAACAGCAAGGCTAAAAAAGCAGCTGAGGGCAATTATTAATAACATTGAATTTAAATCAGCTAAAATTTGACAGATTAGTGGATGATAAAGTGATCAGAGATGCTACCATAATGTTCAACATGGTTAAAACGATATGTGCGGCATACTATGGTACAAAAAAGTAGGCTTTTAGAAAGAATACTACATTGCAGTGACTACATAGCTCCCCAGCTTACTGAAAAACGTCGTCAGCACAATGCAAAAAAAGGTAAACACCACATTATCTCCAACGTACAAAATCTAAAATCAAAGGTGTGCCATTTTACCAAATTAAGATCACATTCAACTTGAGAAAAGGTATTAGAGAGACTTTATTTCGGTGAAAAAGGGGATGCACAAATGGCAGAACTAAAGAAAAACTGGACTTTAATCGTAAGAAGTCTCGCCTAACCATCATATGGTAAGCATACTAATTAACAAAGTACTGACAAGTTAGCAAGAGTACAAACCACTTGATAACCGAAAACTTTGCAGTATGCTGGTTGGCACTTCTCAATACGAAAAAAGTCAACCCTGCAGAGTAAAGAACTCCAACAACATAGAACATTTTAACCAAATATACACCTTCAGTAGCAGAAGGCATGGCCTTCCAAGCACAAACAGGTGCATTTACAGAGGGGTAAGGGGAGCTGAATGTACCTTTGGGACACGCAGAGGATTTTTTGCAGCATATTCACAAAGCTTTCCTATCATCCGATCATTTGGTTCTTCATCCTAAGAGAATAAGTATGGTTAGCATTTAGCAATTAAGCTATCAGTGACTAGTAACACAAGAAAGACAATTGAAAGCAGAGAATACGTGAATACGAAAGCAGTTAAGAACATAATGGAAATAAGATAACTAGAAGAAAGAACACCAGAAAGCCTAGGATCCAAGCATACATAATTTAAAAGACTTGCAAAATAATTCAAAAAACAGATATATTCGATCACACTAGAAAAGTAGTTTATACATCACCACAACATTTAAGCACAAAACATAACATATTTTCATATACCAATAAAGTATGACAGTACAAATTATAGTCATCATTCCTGAATCATCACCAGTTTGTTTAAAAATCTTCCCATTGACCTGAGAAGCAAAAAAAGAACCATTCTTGGAAATGAGCACTAATAAGCTGCATAACATCTAAAACATTCTAGCAGCAAACTTCTTTTGCACTGCCACTATGCCACTTTCAGAAGACAAAATGAACCTTGACTTCAACACTGCAGTTTGTATTTTTGTAAGCAAAGAACATCTTATCTCCCACCATAATTTGCAGTCATAGTCAATCGAAACTCCGCAATTTGTGATAAAGGAAAAAAAAGTTAAACGTAGTATTATAGAGTTAACTTTTCCACCTGACATGATCCAGTTGTATTTCATGAAGCCGAACCACCATATAGAAGTATGGCTGTGGCAAACATAGATGACAGCTACACCACACGGTGACCACGGACCAGCATCAAAACAACTAAATCAGCTTATTATACAAAACTTATGATTATGTTCACCATCGAAAAGAGAAACTAAACAAGTGATTAATCTTTAGCCCACGATAGCGAGTACCCTTAAAGCGTCAAATGGCATGATAAATCAGTCTGTCCTGCATAATACTTCATTGTCCACAGTTCTCTCATTGCCAACAATTGATACATTAAGGAGCAAACAACACCACAATATCATAACAATACATGTCAAATTGTCAACATGCAAATGGTAAATTCAACTTTTAAGGTATAACATGAAAACCCCTTAATTTCATTACAAGAAACACAAGTACTGAAATGAATTAAAATCCAACATAAACCCAAAAAACAAACATATAATCTGAAACTTAAAAACAAAAATTATATGAAGCAAATAGATAAAAAATTAATGAAATAATCTAACCTGGGTTTTAGGGAAAATATCAGCAATCAATTTCTTGTACCTCTTCACAGGCTGCCTAGACCTTGCCCTCAAACCAGGACAAAAGAAACAAAGACTTCCACATGCTGGCAATACTTGCCTTGATATTACCCCAGAAACAACACTCATTTTTCCCCCAAATTTCAACAATATTTATTTACAATTATACAACCAAAATTTATATAAAGAATTTTCAAAAAAAAAAAAAAAAAATTGTATCTTTATTTCTCCTTTGTTGATAACGATCAAAATTCAACCTCCAAAAACCCAGAATTCTCAAAATTCTCAAATTGGGTATCTCCTGTTCTCCAAAACCAGCCTACATTTAACAGAATTATGGGTCAAATTTCATTCAATTTATTGAATTTCATCGCAATAATTCAATAATTATTAATTGGGTATCATTAAATTACATTAATGATCATTACCCATTAATCAAAATTGCATTAAATAGAGAATTTATCATGTGGGTCAATGTAAAATTTCTGGAAAAAAAATTAAAATTTTGCAAAATCAAAGAATTAATTACCTCTTGATCGATTGAACAGAGGCTGGAAAAATCCTTGGAAACTATGCTAAATTGCAGATAATTTAAGCATTTCCCAAAATCTGCGAAAATTTTGATCTTCCTCTCTCTATTTCCCTCAATTTTATTTTATTTTTCTTTTATTTATTTATTATGTTAAAAAGTATTAATAAAAAATAAATAAATAAATAAATAAACCCCTTAATTTCTCAAAATGATAATATAATGATATAAAGGTGTTTCGATCAAAATCTGCCTTTAATCCTATATCTTGGTGAAGCGAAAACATACCAAGCTGATTTGGAATTATTTACAGAATTGCCATTTTAATTGGCATGCAGTAATTTGAGCCGTTAGAATTTTGTGTTTTTTTAATTACTTTTTGGGATTATTTTAAATTATTAATGCTGACGTGGACCTCTTATAAAGTGGTTATAGAAAATAGGGTTTAAGTAGTAGAGAGTATTTGTAGGACAGAATAGATATGTATTCATGTTCTTATTTCATAAGGGAGTACATACATATATATATATAGACATGGGAAACAATTAGGGTTTCCTTAGAGAATTATACACCTAGTATCTAGAATATACTAGAATAATCATAGGGGTATAATGGGCATCCACTAAATACATATATTATATAACACTCCCCCTTGGATGACCATTATCGAATAGTATGCCTCATTAAAACCTTACTAAGAAAAACCCTGTGGGAATAAAAACCTAGTGAAGGAAAAAGAGTACATCACTTTCGTAATACGTTTTATGATGTTGCCTCATTAAAAACCTCACCAGGAAAACCCAATGTGGGACAAAACCATGGTTAAGGGAAAAAGAGTGCAACACGTATTTTCTCCCCCTAATGAATGCATAACTTGAGATCTTTTAGAATAATGAACCCAACGTCTTTGGTAGTAGCTTCGCCACTTGAAGTAGAATAAATTCAACTTCTTGGTAGTTGATCCTTCCTTATTGGACTTCAATCTTCAACATGAGATATATTCATTTCTTCATACTCTTGAAAATAATACATAGTTGTGTTTATCATTACTTATCTTTGTTAAATTGCCACAAATATTAAACTTATGCCTTCTTCTGGAAGCTATAAAGTAGCTGTTGATAATTACATATTGATCATATTTATGGCAACTTGTGAATTATCAACATCATTTCTAATCTTATGTAAATTAGTAATTACATTTAAGTAATTCTTATTTGTTTATGATTCTTCTGGACCATAAACGACACTGTACAAAATTTAAGTGATGTAAAGTTTATTTGAACAAAATTTTGAGCATAAAACATATACTACATATATAATGAGTTGATGCATCTAATTACTAATTGACACATGCAATGAATTATGCGTTTATACGACTCACACATGCACATAAATGAAGACTAAAAAAATGCAAGACACTGTACAATGTGAATTTTAAAAATCTATTGCTGGACTTCTGGTCCTTGATGATCATCATTATTCACCTTTAGTTGGACTCCAAGTCCATGATTATCTCTGATCATTGTCAATATGTCGACATAAAAGTGAACTTTTATTTCAGATCCCTGTTCTCAAATCCACTACTTTTGCATATGCATATAATCCTGGTTCCATCATATACCGGTATCACATTTTTCAAGATGTAATTTGCATGCTATTTTACAATGATATCTGAATACAGTTCCCATTGGTACCATTAGTCAATTATAACATCTTCGTTCTTATATCATAGGCCATCTGTTATAATTCAGATATCTATACACACTTCCGGGGCATACATTATGGCATTAAATACCATTACAACTTTCAATAGTGTCAACTGCACTTTCTTGCCATATATTTCATATTTATTTTGGAACCGATCATACAACCTACACTTCAGGTGTGTGTGATTCAAGTATTATTGCAAGAAGATTTATCTCATGTATACACATAATATGACCAAATGTATCTTTAACGGTATGTAACATGAGACATAACTGAATACAAATCAAACCAAGATGTGCAACATATCTTGATAATATATAGACAAAAGTTGGCATAATATCTCAAATAGTCATTATAGGGATCATCACTTTATAATTTTGTAATTTTTTTGCCAACTTATCCCAATTCTTCTCCCCCTAAGTTGGTAAAATTTTCAAATATAGGAGCATCATATTCTTAACCAACTTAGTGTATAATTTCATGTGCAAAAATATTCATCTAATAAAAGATTTATTAACAAATTTCATCGTTAGAAGAGATATATTCAACAAAATATCTGTCTCTTCTGGAGAACGATATTAATCGATGAAAACCATCTCTTCTCTAACTTATGATGCACATCACACATTTGTTTATAAATTCATCATAAACTGTTCTCTTCTAGAGATTAATGACAATGGGAGGAGACAATTATTGTGCAGTTGTCGGTTTATTCTTGTGTGCTGACATTCATAGCCCCAATAAAAAAAAAATGATTGTTATATAAACTAATCATGACTTAGCTTATAGCATGTAACTCCACTCAATGGTGATCTTTGGATTGCCAATGACTTTGATAATGAGTTTTACTTAACGTGTTAACATACAAGGTGATTTGATAAGCCTTTAGTCACATAGTATAGAACAACATATAACTATTTTAGTGAACTTCTGGTCACTCATTGCATATCATATCCAAAGTTGATCAAAAATAGAATTTCCTTTTCTTGAAATTTTCTTAAAGTCACAATCCAAATATAGCTCAATTTCAATGTTCGTTAATTATGTCTTGCCATTAAAACATTTCACATATCTAACATAAGAGAGCGTCAGCACATTATTTCATATCAAATTGAAACTTCAGGTTTCCCTTACGGTGATTATACTATACATTAAACCTGGATGGCCAATTGAATTATCACATCCAATCACTTTCTAAATTCTGGTCAGTTTTCAAACAATAGTGATCACTTATTATACCTACTCCATGCATGGCCATGATGATTAATTGATGTGATATAAGAACACTATATAGCAAGTGTTTATTTCTATACTTGGCAAGACTAATACTTTATGCAACAATATATTCTACTCTGCTAGAGCATTGATTATAATTATCATGATACAGTGAATGAAGTTGGACAATTATACTCTTCTAGAGTATTATATAATCTTGACACATATCAATTTTACTAAACATAAATATATTCTAATGAGAATTCATCATAACGTATCTATTTCTTTCATATTCAACGATAATTATGTTCATAACGAATAATGGTCTACCACGTTTTTGGTTTAATCTATGTTTGTGAGCAACTTGTGTTGCCCTTCTACGCACAACATTAATTTTAATTAGGGCACTAATAATTGATTCATATCAATGACATTCTAAATCATTCATATCCATCTTCAGGTGGTATCATTATTCTAAACATTTAACTATCTTGTTGCCTCTATTCACAAACTGACCATCAATGTATTTTATAACTCACAGAATAAAATACTATCTCCCCCCTAATCCTTGCATATAGGGGCATGAAATTAGTCCAACAACATTTAATCTCATATTCTTCTTAAACCACGAATTCTTTAGGCAATGTCATGTACCATGAAAGTATATTCATAAAACTCACCTCTTTCTCACATTATTCAAATGTGTTTTCTCACAAGTCATTATCATTATCGATCTTAAACTCATAGAATTATTTATTTGTTAAAATAAATATTATGTATTCAGTTTACAATCCTTATGAGCTTTCACATAAATTATAATCAAGGAAACATTGTGCAAACGTGCTAGTTATTCCTTCAATGATACAATTTCTCATTCATTTCTAAAAAATGAGTATATCTAGTTATCTATGCATCATTAATACTTATAGTTAATTTGTTATCTGAATATTACAAGGATTGCATAAATTACTCAAATACTTCGAATATTATTTTGCAGGACAATTGGCACATAGGAACATATTTGTTTTACTAGGGTGATAATTTAAGCATAGTGTAAAAACTACAAAAATCTATGTCATGTAAATATCTTCAAATTAATCTTGAGGATTTATGAATAACCTTTGTAAATTAAGGAACACCATTTCCATATGTATTTCATTCGTCATAAAAACTAAGGGACTTCATGATCATACATACAAGAATCTCATGTTCAATTTATTCATTATTTCCACTACTTGTAGGTATATAATACCACATATTATTAAATCTAAACACATATCAAGAATTTAAAACTAAACAAAGTCATGAAAATCCTAAGTGTCTCCTAGAATTATCATATTATTAACCCAATTATAATTATGAACCAATTATATTCATGTCAAGAGAGAAAAAAAAATTGTTTAACATGTGGTCAATCATTGGTACGACATCATACAATTTAAAAATTAAAATATTACGAATTAATACCACCTCAGTTTTATAATGTGTGCAAAAATTAAATGTTTAATTTTATGACTCATAAAAAAAATACTTAAATTATTACATATAAATAAAAACGAAGATAACCCTTGATCATAAAAAAAAAAGAATTGATTTTTCATACTCCAAACCCCACAACAAAAGAGTAACAGAATTTAAAAGTGGAGGGAAAGGCAATGAATAATAGAGACTCAAAAGGAGATTATTATGGCCTACTGCCGCCCTTAATTAGATATTTATTTATTTATTTATTTTTTTTTTAAACAAACAACATATTTTCGTAGGTTGGCAATTGTTTCATCAGCAAATTAATTGTTAATTTCTTTTGGGCACATTAGTATTTGGTGATCTATAATTATATTTACACCCGTAAGATAAGAATTAAGTCGAGAATGTCTATGGTATTACCTTTATGCACATAAAGTTAGCGGTGTCGATAATTAAAAGCAAAAATTGTTCATTTGATTCAAAATTTATTTTTAACTCAAATCAAATAAGCAATTTTTCGGCCACTGGTTGTATCAAAAAAAATTATCTTAATCTATTGTCAATGGATCGAGCTTTCTTATGAGCCCATATTCTCAAACACCACTTATTACCATTGCATTAACTTAAATATACAAATTAAAAAAAATTATTATGGCTGAATTCTTTTTGATGTATCAGATTTAACAATTTGTTAATGATTAATCAATATATGCCGTTGGAATATAACTTTTAAACTCGCAAAATGGTCTTCAATAACCTATAAGCACTTGTTGTATACTGTATGTAATGATGATGACTTAAAGTAGCAGCTACTAATATGTTTTTTTTCAAAGCTAATTCACCACTAACTGTAGCCACCGTCTGCTAAAATTTGTCCCTTTTCACACATTTCCCCTGCGGAATCCGGGTTTTTGATGCATACAAGTATTTTTGTTGGAACGTTGATTGTTACGATATTTTAGCAGAATATTAGGAGAATTTTGGTTGCCTTCTAGAGGATATGATTTAATTGTATCCCTTGATTAAGTAATTGATTGTTATTACTTTGATGTGATTGTAATCTACACATAATTTGTATTATATATTTGGCATATCAATGAATTAACGGGTAAGCTTTGACTGCCCATTCAATTCTACATGGTATCAAAAGTGCACATCCATAATGAATTTAACAGAAAATTACAGGGGGTATATATGAAAGTCAATGCATTATTTATTTGTTTATTAGTATAAACTCATATAGATACTCATCAACTTCAACAACTTCAAAATAACACTGTAATAACATCGGAAATATTTATTAAACCTCATATAAATATATGAAGAAGATTCATATATGTAATAATTACATATGATGCTAATAATATTATTACCGTAGTTACAACGTAACAAACAAATTTGAACAAGAAGGCTTAGAAACTCTTATTGAAAAACAATTATAGGAAAGGTAAAATTAAAACTGTGCGAAACAAAAGAAATATATTGAAACATATAATTCAGTATAAAGAAAAGAAAAAAAATAGAGAGAAAAAAAATTTAAACATAAGAATACTATATGTGATCGTCATGCCGCATATTAAAGTAATTAATTTACATCTAACAAATTATTATACAACCAAACTTTTATCTATTTCATGTATCTCATGATTAAAATTTAATAAGAATAAAGATAGTTGATACTTACAATGAGATTCCATAGCTGTAGGTAATATGCTCAACGGTTAAGTTTCGTGCTGATAACGTGTTATAGAAAATAGGGTTTAAGTAGTAGAGAGTATTTGTAGGACAGAATAGATATGTATTCATGTTCTTATTTCATAAGGGAGTACATACATATATATATATAGACATGGGAAACAATTAGGGTTTCCTTAGAGAATTATACACCTAGTATCTAGAATATACTAGAATAATCATAGGGGTATAATGGGCATCCACTAAATACATATATTATATAACAACTAAATGTCAATTTAACGACTCTTAATATTGTCGTTTTTACATTGGTCAACCCTTGTTTTGATAATTTGATTGCTGTTGTAATCTTGTAGAGAGGTAGTTATACAACGCGGGAACTAGGAAGCCTTGGTGCTTCGCATGCAAGATATAGTAGACCATATTTGACTTAATCAAACATGGCCGGATTTAGAAAATAGTGTGAACATCGGAACTCTGTTTAAACTAAAGAATAGATTTGAGTCGGGATCAAATTGTTATCAACTTTGCTAAGGTTATAAAGTTAAGTAGGTTGAAATTGGATAATTTAGCATAAAAAATAGACATGGCACATAGCATACAAGTATACAACCATACGTTTAATTGTACAAGGAATCGTGAGATGTAGTTAGGAGTGATTTTGGTTAGCCAGGGAATCAATGTTATGTAATGTTAACTAATTTGATAAGTACTTAAGGACAAGATCGAATAGTGTTAGAATTGAGCACTTGAATTTTATCTGACATCACACATACTAGACCATGTTATTGGCTATGGGCTAATTTTAAAAGGCTTCAATTCAATGGCACACATATTAGAAACAAGGCATGGTTGCATGACCTTACGGGCTAATGATAGCAATGTCACCGTAATGATAACTTGCTTGAAACCAAATCTAATCTAATTACTTTCCCATTGACATTTTATTATTTTTTTAATTTTGTCAATGATAGCTTAAGAGTGATCATAAAGAGGCAATCTCTAATCACCATCATGGCACATTGGCACCATGGTGTACCTTGAAGTGCATGCATCCTTCAGTTACAACATATAGCTTGTGAAAATATCGACAAACACTAATCCTATAATATAACTTTCCTGTAAAGGATACTCATAGTTGCATTATTGACATGGGAATTCTATAATTTTTTTTAGTTTTTTTAAAAACATTCATTTCGTTGTAGGGATTGTTGCAATAATCACATACACAGTACTCATTTGTATATTACTTACAATTATATGTATGATGCATGAGTCAACTTTAAGAAACATCAAATCTAATTTAATACTCTACTAATAATGTAATCCACTATACTACATAAACACTGGGCCGTTTGGTATGGTGTAAAACGGTTTTCCTAAAAACTGTTTTCTCCATTTTCTATTGTGTGTTTTGAGTGAAATATTAAAATTTAAAATTTAGGGTATAATACCATTTTTAATCACACTTGGAAGGTAAACAATTTCCCTTACATTGAAAAATTAATTTTTCATTTAACCAAACAATGAAAAATGCTTAAAACGTAAAATCGTTTTACATGCAACGAAACAACGGAAATTCTTCGTGAATTTGAGTTTTCCAATGTAAAAGTTTTTTCATGAAAAATTATTTTTATCTGAAAATGTTTTACGCCCTACCAAACGGAGTCCAAATGAAAGAGGGCACATAGTAAAATCTAACTTATTAGTTGCTTCAATTGGAATAACTGGATATCAAATGCTCAATGCGGTGAATATATTAGACCAGTCAATTCGAACATACATGCATGCCTCTAAAAAGCAGATGGTTTATCCAAATAATATGAATTAATTTTGATTAATTAATTGATGCATTTTATCTATAAGTTATCAAATATGATGAATATATGAGTCTATTTGACGCCAAAACTATCACTTCCTGTATAATTGTAGGTAATAGCTTGAGCTATGCTTGAGTTATTAAAATAAAATATGCAAAATTCTTAGTTTCAAAGTTGATGTTGTTGGGAATGTTCATCTCTAGTCCCACGTGGAATAATTAGCAAGTGAAAAAAATTTATACAGCGGATGCTCAAAACACTAGTATAAGACCTTTTCCGTTGTACGGGTCAAGCCTAAAATAGATAATATTGTTCCAGTTTTTGTATGAGTCGTCATTAACGGCCCTACACATGGTATCAGAGCCGGACAGTATTATCTAATTTTTGTTTAAGAATTATTCCATTATGATGCGTTCTATAGTCATGATAGATTTCTTACAAAGTTACAAATGCACTAAAAATAAACATGATAACATTCAAAGCATAGAAGACATAAGATATTATTAGATTCACACTAAATTTCCAATTCATATGATCTGTCAAGTAACATTTTTAGCTTTGTAAACAAATTTCAAGAATTTTTTTTTTCTTCAGATATTGGTACAAAAGAATCAGAGTTCATGATCTTCTATCTCAAGATGAACTCCTCAACAACAGTAATCACTAGATAAACAACTTTACATCCACTCAATACAAACTAAACCCAATCAAACTCGAGCTCTAAAAGAACAAAGTGTGGTAAAAAAATCTAACAATGAGCTTATTTAAGTCTTTGAGGTGCCCCCATGATCCCTCTCAACATGCTCAACAAGAGCAACTGGATCCCTAAATCCTTTACTACACTTCGGGCATACGTCAACTGGTAGATGCCTAACACCCGAGCGATTATTACTCCTTTCATGAGCTTTCTGCACATGCTCTACAAGAGATGTTACTGATGGAAACCTTGCATTACACTGTGGGCACACTTCCTTTCCCCCAGTGCCACTCCCACCTGTACTTGTGCTACTTTTACTGCCTTGGCCCACCTGAAGTGCCTGGTTAAAATCAGTACTCAGCTTTGCCATGCCTGCTTCAGCAGAGGCTCGTGCTGATGAAGCTGCAGTAACGAATCGGGACCATGCTGATGACGTTGATTGTGCTGGAGCTCGATTAGGACGTGGCACTTCTTTCCTACTATTGCTGTTCAAAAGGCCCATAAATGGGAATCCAGTGTTGGATTTTGGAGGACCCGGGCACTTGTGGTCGGGTCCAAATCGATGTTTCAAGCAGTGATCTGTGTTGCAGTCCTTGCATTTGACTGTATTAGAAAACACAAGGACTTCCTTGCAGCCAACAGCAGGGCATTTCTTCTTCTTGGTCACCTTCTCATAATTTGACGGGTCACATACTGTATTTACATGAGATTCCCAACTAATATTTGGGTCTTCATCAGGATTTAAGCGAACTCCTTTGGCACAAAGTGGACAAATGACGACAGTGACACCTTGGTTGTCAGCATGAGGACATTTATGCTGCTTGTAGCTTCGATGCTCAAGGCAAAATACCTATGAAAGTTATTCAACACAATCAAAGCTAAGTTCACATTATCTATTTTATTTTTAATAACAAGGATACAAGAAAGATCGAACGAGTCTAGAGAGTCCCAAAAGAATCAAGAAGTCTATTGAAACAATATAACAAAGGGATTGTGGAAATAGGAATTAACATGTAACAAAACATCGAATGGCTATTACATGCACAAAGGGTCACGGGAAGCCATCAATTGGAATTCAAATCTAAATAAAGTAGAACTTCAACCTCTAGCTAATAAAGCAGGAAAACATAGTAAAAAGAATACCACCAAGTCAATATCTTATCTACTTTATCAATATCACTAAGTAATAGAACCAAGGCATTTGCAATCCATCCAAATAGCCCAGCAAACATCTTTAATCCTTATTTTTTGGTTCACAGCAACAGGCAAGGACCACTTAGACTTGAGGAAAGCAATGTTACTCACAACTTTCCACTATAAAACACCTTCAATATCCAATATCACATCAAATCGTTACCCCTGAGTCCCTGAACTTAAACATTGATACTAAAATTGACAATACAAGTTCACAACAAAAGAAATATACTCCACAGGTGACCAGCACTATAAAGTTCGAGCACTTTGGAAGCAATAGAAGAGAAGCCCAATACTCATAACCAAGTAAACTACAATATTGAAGCCTTGTTATCAAAAGATAAAAGTTGACTACACGATGGTCACAAGGATCGATCATTTTTTCCTCCCTCCACTCTGTCTAGTTCACTAAGCTCCTCCAAACCCATTTTCCTCATATCCCTTTTAACCCCTTATATCCAAGTAATATTCCGAAATTTCCATCATCCCTTCGTACTCCTCCTATCCAAGTCATCTTCCAAAATGTCCATAATCCCAACACCTGATTTCCCTCAAAGATAGCAACCAACAATATCTCAACAAAAGAAATAAGACCCAAGCTCCCTAATCTTTACCTTATAAGCTAGTCTAGTATCGAATTATAACTTGACAAAACAGCAGTGACATTTCTGAGCAATTCGGCACAGAACATGCCCAATGATACTCCGGCATAAATGCATAATACATCTCCAATCCTCTAGCAACAGATAATTGTTCTCTTCACAAATCTTTCATTACAACTCATTCATTCCACCATCCCTAACTTGCCACAAGTATATCCGAAAACGCATAGATCACGATATTGTTTCAACATTCCATGACCTTATTCAAAGCTAAGTATACCTCTCTAACTCCTTGTTCATACTCTCTTAGCAAGCACATCTCAGATACTATACCTTCAACTTTTTTCATTACTCCAATTATCATATCATACTACATCTGTTTCAAATTATTTGCAATGATTTTCACAAAAAGCAAACGTTCTGAATACTTTGAAATGGAGGTAGTAACTAAGTTGAAGATCAAACAGTAAATCCTAAGCTAATCATATTATTTGCATGTAATATTGCATTTTGGGTATCTAAAAACCATTGAAAATCATTGTAATATCAAAAATTCTATTATTTATGCAATTTTACCATCTTAAATCTAACATTTAAAAGAATTAAATGATGTAAATTGATAGAATTAATAAAAAAAAAAAATTAAACTAACTTAACCCCCTTAATCAATCTTCATTCTTCACAAAAGTCAAACTAGTACAACAACTCCAAATTTACATCTTTAAACAAAATTTACTCAAAAATTCAATTCTCAGGTGAATTCATAAAACAAATTACAAAATTAAAAATTTTAAAAAATACTTAAGAAAAACCCACATAATATTTCCAAATTAAAAGAAAAAAAAATTACCTGGTCACAACGATCGCAAGTGAAGGGAAGAAAATCAATTTGTTTACAAACATTAACTGAACAATGTTGCCCTAAATTAGGGAATGCAGGAGTTCCCATAATTAATTAATTAAATTAATTTGACCCAAAAATTAGAGGAAAATCTTGGGTTTTTATTTTGATTTTATTTTTTAATTGATTAATTAATTTTAGGATTGAGGTGAAAAAAAAATGAAATTGGATGTTGGGAAAAAGAACTTAAGGAAGAAAGAAATAAATGCGACGGAAATTAGGATAATTGCGACGAAAATGGATTTTGGATTCCGCGTAGAGGAAGGAGGAGGAGATCTTGGAGAAGGAGAAAAGTGTTTTAAGGTTGATAATGGACAACTAGTGTTCAACAACCAATCAACCTTCTTTGAATTTTGGAATATTTAAATATTGCCTAGTTGTTTCGGTTGATCTACTTTCTCATTCTTTTTTTTTTGTTACATTTATTTTTTTCCATTTCCTGGGACGTAACTTATAAAATTATTATCTCGAGTTTGATATAATAAAAAAAATTATATTTTCGGCAAATATACATCGAGATAAATCAAACAAGATCCCATATAATTATATTATTCGTTACCTATTAAATACCAAGTTAAGTCAAAGTTACAATATAAGTAGTGTCAAAAACCTCAATATAGAAACTAAAAAGATCAAGGGACTATATAAAATCGTATAGAGTGATAGATTAGTTGGTTAAGGTATCGCTCGTAGTTCTAACATATTACTACTTCCGTAAACATGTATTTGCAATAAGTGGGTGCTTGCATAGTTGTAGGCAATTTTTGTAAGTAGGCATAATTACTAAACTACCCTCATCAAGCTAGCCCCCCTTGCCCCCTACCACACCACCATAGATTTGAACCTACAACAACCACCCCATATCTACTTTTGATGTTCCAAAAACCACCAGCACCACCACCGGAGCACATGCAACCCGGAATTCGAACCACAAACGACTCATAAAAACGTCCGCACTCACCTACAACAACCACCACAAGCACCATCTACCCAAAAGTCATGTAACCCACCAATCGAAAAAGCGAGTCCAACCACCATCATGTTCGAATCCATTAACACCACCGTCATCATTCGAAACCATTAGACACCACCAACACTTGAACCTATTTTCGAACCCATTAATACCACCACCAACACCATTCGAACCCATTAACACCGCCAGTAACGCTCAAACACCCAGGCCATTAAGTACCAACCATCATCAACTTCGAACACCCATTAACCACCACCACCATTCGAACCCATTAATACCACCAGCAACACCATTCGAACCCATTAACACCAGCAGCAACACTCGAACATCTAGGCCATTAAGCATCAACCATTATCAACTTCTTTAGGGTTCCGAGACAACCTGGATGATGGTTAAGAGTGTTCCGAGAAATATAGAGAAAAAAGCCTGAGATAGCCCTACAGAAGTTGAAAACGAAGACTATATTTCACAGTTTTCAGGAGTTCGGGGGTCCTGGAAAATAAAATGCCAAATTTTTATATGGTAACCCAAGATCAAAAGAAGGTTATTGGACAGCTTGCCGAGGTTCAAAAGTTTGAAAGTAGGTCTCAGCAAAACGAAAAGACAAATGTGCCATTTTTTGAAAATCCTTTAAAGAGAAAACGTAACAAGTTTTTAGGGGCTAAAACGATCGCGTGTCATTCGATGTCAAGGTTATTTGAAGTAGGTTAGTGAAATTTGGGAGGCGATAAGAGATGGAGCCCCAAAAGACCCTTTGAAAGTCGAAAACGAAGGTTGCAATCTTGTTTTTGAGAGGTTCTTGAAAGAATATTTGTCGTGATCTTTATTAATTGATAACAACATGTATATATACAAGAATATTGTTAGGCTAAACTATCTTAGGGAAAAATACACAAAATAATACAAGATAATTTACAACTAACCATATCTTTGAATATAATCATATCTTTGAATATATCCTTGAATAGATTATATGCATAATCTATCACACCCCCGCAAGTCGAAACGGGAGGTTGACGAACATTGAGACTGTCCCGAAAATCATCAAATAAGACCTTAGGTAGGCCTTTAGTGAAAATATCTGCAATTTGGTAGCGGGATGGCACATGTAAGACACGGACCTCGCCACACCTTACCTTTTCGCGAACGAAATGAATATCCATTTCAATATGTTTAGTGCGTTGATGTTGAAAGGGATTACCAGATAAATAAACACTACATGATAACAACTATTTTGTGACGGACAAATTCCGTCGCAAACTTAACAAATTCCGTCGCAAAATGTCCCTAGCTAAAATTTTTGTCGCAAATTTTTTTCGACGGAATTGTTGAAGTTTGCGACCGAAAATTCCCTCGCAAAGTTAGCTATTTTGCGACGGAAAATTCCCTCGCAAAGTTATGTAATTCCCTCGCAAATTTGCAAGGGAAAATTCCCTCGCAAAGTTAGTTATTTTGCGAGGGAATTTCCGTCGCAAACGGTGACAAAAAAATACTAATTCACTTTTGCTACGGAATATTCCGTTGCAAAAAGGTTGAGGGATTTTTTAATTTTTAATGTTTTGATTGCTTATTAGTATTTGAGCCTGTAACTGTATGATCTGCCACGTTATGTGTTCTCATCAAATTGGGACAATTTATATTTACCGATAATTACATATTTCAAATGTAACAATCATAATTACATATTTCCGTCTTAAATAGTTTCATAGTTTTAAAGTTTAACAATCATAATAAAGGCACTAAGCTATGTTATATTTTACAAGGTATCTATCTACACTTGCATCCCTTGCCCGGCGCTGCTGCCCTCGTCGTCTGGCGAGTCGCGAGGCTGAATCTGGAAAGGTGAACAACTGTCGCTACCGAATCGACTCATCATCTGCTCCATAAACTCCTTCTATGTCCTCTGCATTGCCTCAATCTCGGCTCGCATCTTCTCCTCAACCTCCTCCCGCACCTCCTCCCGCACCTTCTCCACATGTTTCTCTAAATGATCTTTCATTTGATAAAATACAGATGGCGTGTACTGCTTCGATGACACAGATCTCCTCGAAGAGCTGTAATACAGGTCCGCACCACTACCAAGACCCTTGACGCGACCTTTCTTGCTACGACCACCAGATGCCTCCCAATATAACTCATCGGGCGTTATCTGACTCCCGTCACTGCTTGTTTCTTCAAGCTTCTTCTGGTAGGTCTCCTACAAAACACAATTAAAATTAAAAACACGATAAGGGGGATATGGGGGGGGATTATTCTTAGTTATACAGATTTGAATTTAAATCAACCCAACATATGTTGTAAACAAAAAAAAAACCAGAGTTATGTAACAAAATAGATGGCTTATTTCTGTAATCAAACTAGCCTTTACATGTGTTTGAGGTTCAAATGGGCTCGAAATGGCTAAAAATGGCTACTAATGTGCGCATTTTTCATATAACTAAGCTAAACATCCCTAAAAGGCATAATTACAAGTGTTACAACCTCTAGATTATTTCAAACTAGGCCTTACATGTGTTTTAGGTTCAAATGGGAGTGAAATGGCTCAAAATGGGTACAAATGTGCCCATTTTTCACATATCTCTACATTTCAACCTATAAATAACCTAAACATCCCTGAAAGGCATAATAACAGTAGAATAACTAATTACAATATAGACAACATAACAAGAGTAATTACTTCTTTAATCAATATTTTTTTCATTAGAGAGTTTGAAAACCAATTTGGTTTTATGCCCTTACTATCGAAGCAATTCATTTGTTAAGACAAGTGATAGATTTCATCACAATCACATATATGCACAATTCAGTAAAATTATCACCAGAAAATTAAATTAAAATTCAATAAAGCCAACCAGCAAAAATTCAAAATCAATTTAAAAAAAACCCTAAATCGATGAACTAAACAACAAAAAACGATTAAAAAACACAGTAAACGACTGAGAGGAAAAAAATCAAAAACGATTGAAAAGAAGTGTTTAATAAAAAAATGACGAAAAAAAAGCAGTGAGAAATTACCAGAGAAAATAAAAGACCGCCGGAAAAAGGGTAGATAGGCAAAGGACCTGAATGTGTTCAGACCGCCGGATCGAAAGAAGGGTGGAGTCACGGTCCTTGTCGGGTTTATTAAGAGGAGAAGAAGAAGGAGAAGGGTTTATTGAGAGGAGAAGAAGAAGAAGGAGAATGACGAAGAAGGGCAAAGAAGAACGGCGGGTTAGGGGAGTGGTTTAATTTGTTGTGTGTTAGTTTAATTTTTTTGCGCAAAATAACATAATTTTTTGTCGATTTTTTGCGAGGGAATTTGCGACAAAATTAATTCCGTCGCAAAAACATAATTCCGTCGAAAAAAACAGGTGCTCATTTGATTTGGTTTGTCACTTTTTTGCGACGAAATTAAATTTCGTCGCAAAAATCCGTCGCTATTTTCCCGTTTTCTTGTAGTGAAATAGCACTAACATTATCAAAATAAACCAAAGTAGCCTTAGAAATGGGACAACGAAGTTCTAGTAAAAGATTCCGTACCCAACAAGATTCGGACACAACATTGGCGACCCCGCGATACTCCGCTTCGACACTAGATTTAGACAATGTAGGTTGCCGTTTAGAAGACCATGAGATCAAATTATCACCAAGAAAAACACAATAAACCGAAGTAGAACGACGAGTGTCAGGACACCCACCCCTGTCAGCATTTGTGTATGAAACAAGGAAAGACACGGAAGATTTATGTAGGTGGAGACCGAAATGAGATGTTCCTTGTAGGTACCGAATAATTCGTTTCAAAGTAGCTATATGCTCAACCAACGGAGCATGCATAAACAAGCAAACCTGTTGAACATCATGTGAAATATCCCGGCGAGAAAAAGTCAAGTACTGCAAAGCACCACATAACTGACGATAAAAAAGTACGTAGGATTATCATAAGGAGAGCCATTTTGTGTACTCATTTTACCCTTGGAGTCAATAGGAGTTGCGGAAGGTTGTTAATTAGCCATGCCTGCTTTAGCAATTATTTCTTGAGCATATTTAGTTTGAGACAAAAATAAGCCATTTTTAGTGCGGGAAACAGCTATGCCCAAGAAGTAACTAAGTTCACCCAAATCCGTCATAGTAAACTCAGAGCTAAGACGAGAAATAATATGCTTACGGAGGGCGTTTGGAGAGGTCGTCAGAATAATATCATCAACATATAAAAGAATGTAAGCAGTAGCATTACCATGGTGATAAATGAATAAAGATGTATCAGATTGGTTGTGGATGAATCCAATGGAAGCCATAAAATCAGCAAATCGGTGATACCAAGCTCGGGGTGCCTGTTTCAAACCATAAAGAGACTTTCGAAGTAGACAAATATGATTAGGCCGAGCAGGATCTTTAAATCCCAAAGGTTGATACATATAAACAGTTTCATTCAAATGACCATGTAAGAAAGCATTTTTAACATCTAGTTGATGAATAGACCAAGACTTGGATAAAGCAATACTAAGGACCATTCGAATGGTAGCCGGCTTAACAACCGGACTAAAAGTCTCATCACAATCAATCCCCTCCCTTTGAGTCTTACCATCACCAACCAACCGAGTCTTATGTCGTTCAAACGAACCATCAGACTTCGTTTTGTGCCTAAAAATCCATAAGGAACAAATAAAGTTGACATTATCTGGTCGTGGAACTAACTCCCAAGTACCATTTTTGATAAGATCATCATATTCATCCTGCATAGCAATTTTCCAATTAGGGTCACGAAGAGCATGAACCGGGCTCTTTGGAATGGGGGAAGGGGACGAGGCATTAATGGTGAGTGCATATTTCGGGTTAGGCTTAAAGATGCCATGACTTGCACGTGTGCGCATGGGTGGGGAAGGAGGAGGTGTCGTGGGAATAAGGGGAGGTGCCCCACGCATCGGGGAGGCGTGTAGGGGGTTAAGGAGGAAGGAGGAGTAAGGGGGCTGCAGGTTTGGGAAGGCGGCACTGGAGACCGCGGTGCAAGGGGACTGGAGGTGGGTGGGGCGCGGTTCAGGCTGTGAGGGGGTGTTTTGGCTGTTGTTTTGCATAGGGGACAAAAGAGACCGCAGGGGGCTGCGGCATGGCAGTTTCGACTGCAAGGGGGCTGCGGTTGTGGCTGTCCAGCAGTGTGGGAAGGGGTGTTGGGAGTATTGGGGAGTGTAGAGTCGGAGAGGATAACATCCCGTATCACGGGATTGTCAAGGGGTCCCGTTGGATTATTAAGAAAAGAGTACGTGTGAGCTTGTGGTGTAAAGACACGAGCAAAAGGAAAGATGGACTCATTGAACCATACATGTTTGGCTATAATAATTTTTTGACTTGAAATATCAAGACACTTGTAACTAGGGGTGTGCAAAAAATTTCGTTTCCGAATTTTCGGTCCGGTTTTCCGATTTTTCGTCCCGAAAATCAGGATATCCGATCCGGTTTTTTTAAAAGTCGGAAAAACGGACCGGACATCCGAATTTTTAAAGCAGAAACCGGACAGGATACAGAATGGAATTTTAAAAATTCGGATTCCGGATTTTTAAGGAAAACAAAAGCCGTAATTCCCTTTTTTAAGGGTATAAATGTAAGTTTTGGAGAAAATTTTGATGTATAATTCAGATCCGGTTATTCGGATATCCGAATTTTCGGAAATTCGGTTTTTCCAGAACGGTAACGAAATCATTTTTTTTATTCCAAAAATCCGGATATCCGATGTCTGGATCGGAAAAATTCCGATTTCCGGATTTTCACACCCCTACTTGTAACCCCTATGATTGCTAGGATAACCAAGAAACACACAGGGTGTAGAACGTGATTGAAGTTTGTGTATTTTAGAGGAAGGGAGAAGAGGATAACACAAACAAACAAAAACTCGTAAATGTGAGTAGTCGGGATTCTTTAATTTTGATACAAAATTTGAGTGGGAGATTTATAACCAAGAATTTTTGTGGGAAGAATATTATGCAAATAAGTAGCCATTTCCAAAGCATGATGCCAAAAGGTAGGGGGCATAGAAGCATGACAAAGTAGCATACGAACAACATTATTAATTGTTTTTATCTTTCGTTCGGATTTGCCATTTTGAGGAGAAGTATAAGGACAAGAGAAACGGAAATTCATGCCATGAGTGTGGGAAATTTTTTAAAATAAATCATTATCAAATTCACGACCATTATCACATTGGAATGCCTTAATGTCGCGTTCAAATTGGGTGTGAATGTATGTATGAAGACGAATAAACAAATCATAGACTTGAGACTTAGATGAGATAGGAAAAGTCCATAATAAATTTGTATAATTGTCGAGAAAGAGAACATAGTATCTATGACCAAGAGAACTAAGAATGGGAGATGTCCATAAATCGCTATGAACTATACCAAAAGGCATAACAGTATAGGATAAAGAATCAGAAAAAGATGATTTTATTAATTTTCCCAATGGGCAAGAATGACAAACATGCTTATAACCGGAAGTACAATTTATTTGATCGCTACTATGAAGAGAATTTAAAACCGCATTCCCCGGATGACCCAAACGGGAATGCCACACACTAGGAGAAACTGCTGCAAAAGCTGATGGGATGGAAGATGATAGAAGTTGACGGTCCGTGAAAAAAGGATAAAGATTACCCGTGCTATTGCACCTCCCTATTTGGCTCTCCGTCTTCAAATCCTTCATAGAAACCCCATAAGGATCAAATTCAATAGAAACATTATTGTCTGTGGTAAATTTTCTGACAGAAATAAGATTTTTGATCAATTTCAGAACATGAAGGACATTGTTGAGGTGAAGTGAGTGTTGGTTTAGGGATTCATGACCGTAACCTTTGATTGGAATTTTGCTACCATTACCGATAGTAATTACATTATTAACATGATTACTCAAATTAAAATATGGAGATAAATTACCTAAAGAATTAGTCATATGTGAAGTAGCACCGTGTCCATGTGGTAATTGGGATCGGCCATGGACAACGTATGCATGGCTTGCTCAATATTAGTAGGCACATAACCCGGAGTAGAAACCGAACTCGACATGTAGTAAGCTTGCGGAGGTCGAGGACCGAGCGTACCGGACTGGGTAGAAGTGGGGCAAGCAGCCCATGTATTTGGGCCCGCACTTTGGGCTGGATAGGGACATGGTGGGGTAGCCCAAGGCCAATTTCCCCAATAACCCCACGGAGGGAACATCCACCCTTGACCCGTGAAGAGCTGCTGCTGCGGGTTCGAAGGAGACGAACCCCGAGACGCGTGCTACTGTTGCGAGTTCTGACCATTATTCCCCTTTTTCTTCCCCTTGCCATTATTCCGGCCACCACGACCAGCAGGCGGACCACCATGCGAGGCCGAAGCAGAGGTTGGTTGTTGCGGTGTGGCGGAATTTGAAGAGTGCACTTGAGAAAGATGGGCTTCCCCGCCAGAATGGGCAGCTTCGGCGGCGTTTCCCTGCTCTTCAAGCTCCAACATGGAGCACAAGGCGTCAAAGGAGGGGAGAGGATCCATATGGCGAACAGAAGTGCAAAAGGGTTTGTATGCATCCGAAAGTCCTTTCAAAAGTTGCAATGCCATGCAGTTGTCGAAGATTTTATCGCCAACGTTCTTCAAACTATCAGCAAGATATTTGAGACGCGTACAATAAGCCTTAACACCACAGAAGTGTTCAAGCTTAGTGTTGGTGAATTGAGTGTCTAGTTGCAAAGCGCGAGCGGACTTGTTATTGAGGAAAAAATCTTTAAGACGCTTCCAAGTATCAATAGCTTTGTCATCAGGATTGATGATGGAGTTAAGAAGGTCATTGGAAATAGTACTGTAAATCCACTGACGTACTATGTCGTCAAGTCGCTGCCAAAGAGCTGAATTAGAAGAAGTATCCGGCGGTGTTGCAGTTAAGGTAATATGGTCAGTGACCATGTAAGCACGACAATGAAGCTTAAACAAAGTAGCCCAGTTGTTATATTGTGTACCATCATATTCAAGATCGAACAATAGGGATATGAGACTTGATGTTGGTAACTAAGGTGGCCGGATGAAGCTTGGAGGATTCGGCATCCATGGAGGGAAGAAAAGAAAAAAAACGAAAAATTATAGAAGAGATAGAGCGGAAGAGAGAATTAGGCAGAGGATTAAAAAACCTAGTCTCGTGATACCATGAAAGAATATTTGTCGTGATCTTTATTGATTGATAACATGTATATATACAAGTATAATGTTAGGCTAAATTATCCTAGGAAAAAAATACACAAAATAATACAAGATAATTTACAACTAATCATATCTTTGAATATATCCTTGAATAAATTATATGCATAATCTATCAGTTCTAGGGACTTGAAAATATATTGGCCTGATTATATATATGTTGATTCGCAAACCAAGGGAATGCCTTAGAACAGCTGAAATCGGCTGAAAAACTACTATCACTGTATTGGGGGATCGAGTAAGAAATATCATTTTGAGATAAAGATTATTTGACATTTTAATTGATATGTTAATTTAAATTTGATTTTGAGTTGATTATTAACCGAGTATTAATTGAGTTGATCCAAACAGCTCGCGAGTTGTCTCTTCTGTTAAACGGTCTTTGGTGGAACAACAAAATTTTTCCAATCGTCATCAATTGGGTAAAACAACAGTTCATGGAACCAATGTCAATAGCTAACAAACAAATTTTGGAGGGTACGTATGAATCTAAACGTTACAGAAGCACTGTAAAAATAAAAGCCACTAACCTTTTTTGGGATGTCACATAGAATCAGTGGAAAACATGAACATGTGAATATGTGATATCATATTAAGACAAATTAAGTTGGGAAGAGAAATAGTTAAATTTTTACTAATAATGGAGCTGCATATTTAGTTAGAGTAACTCAGTGTTTGGCAGATATGTTTAGCGTAGCTTTCCAATTGAAGAATAGCTAGGAAAATCATGATTTTGGCAATGGTTCATGGGTATGGTTACTATTGTGTAACGATTGCGAGAAGTATTGCACTTTGGACGGGTGTTTACTCAATTCAATAGACTCCATTCAGTTTGATTTAGCTCTTTCGAGTCTATAGTTGAATTTAGGTTCATTCAATTTGTTTTTATGATAAGTATCTTTTTAAAAAGGGTTAGTTACCACTTACTATGTTTACAAGTTCAATATAATATAATTACTAACCTATATATAATGTTTTTTATCAACTTCAAATTAAGTGCTTCATATCATTAAAAATTTAAGAATTTTTGCAGAGCTGTTAAAGACAATGACGTAGAAGATATTCAATTTTAACGGACTTATGTATATCATCCACATTCCAACATATAACCATCATTGCATGGCTTTAATGGCCTTTCTTAGTGAAAGGTAAAACATCACTATTGAACAACATTTTCAACATTCAATTCATTTATTAAAAGTACTCTAACAAGTAGCAACCAAATAATAATGTGGGGCATACAATAATTTCATTTTAAACAAAAAGAAATCCTAAACTAAGTAACATGGAAAAGTAACACACCATAGTCCTTAAAACATTCTTTTGGAAATTCTCTATCAGTTTATTTTAGCATCATCTTTTCTTTCATTCCCCCACAAAACTAACACCATTCCTTTCAAACACTCAATAATTCTATAGTTCTATTTGCCAAATATACACTTAAATATTTGCCTAAGATTAAACAAATATTTATATACGCTATGTCAAGAAATTATAGTGTACAAAAGTTAATAAAAGTGGTGAGAAAATGGGACGATGAAAGTAGTAGTAATGAGCTACCACCACTAGTATGGCCACCACCACCGTTACGAGTAGACGATACGCAACGTTACAACCGTCGTTCAATAGAAACATTGGTGGTAGTGTTGGCAGTGATAACAATAGTGGCCGTGATCGCGGGCATTATTGCTAGAGTATGTGGTGGTAGACACCTTGGTGGAAGTGGTGAACATGATATTGAAGGTTGGGTTGAAAGAAAGTGTAGGAGTTGCATTGATGGCGGCCTTCCACCACCACCACCCCCGCCACCACCACAACCACCGGTAGTAGCTGAGGAGGTTAAGCCACCAACTATTGAGGAGGAAAAGAAATGAAGTTATATTTTACCTAGTAAAGCACATCTTGGAAGTTTTTATTTTTTTTGGGTATTTCGGTTATTATATTTATTATTATTTAAGGACGCATTGTGCACTGGATACGACATTTGTTTTTTTTTTTTGGCGCTAGTTTGACAGAAGTTTTTGTAACTACTGGGGATTAGGGGACAGTTGATCTTTAAGATTAGGCATCATTATACACTTTTTCTAATGTAAGTAGACCTCAAATTCCCAATAGTATTTAAGAAGTAAGAAGTAAGAAATTTCAAACAGCCACCAAAGAAATTTTAAGAGTTCGAGCCTTAGAGGGTTTCAGGGTATTGGCATGCACTGGCCAAGTATATGGCTAAAGATAGAAGTAGAGAGGATTTTAATCAGTAGAGGAACTTTCAAGATAAATTACTAGTAGCTAACTTTTGATTTATAGCTGATAATCCACCTGAATCATGCATGTTAATGGTAATGGAATATAATGCAGTGATTTGTACTGAAAAACTAGTAAATTTTGGCCTTTTTGTTGCTTGTATTTGTTTGTTGTTGTTAGCAATCACAATCATTTTAATTATAAGTGGGTGCTTAATATGGGAAGTGATTTCCGCACTCTATATTAAATTTCAAACTCCATCAAATTAGGAGTATGAAAATCAAGCCCTATTTTGGCATTGGCAACGGTTGGAAATTTCAGGTTTCAGTTTCTATCTCTTGAATATGATCCATCCAAATATCCAATAATATGGTCAGATGTTTCACAGTTAATAAATTCTGACAAGAAGCACAAGCATCTCCTGTAAATATTGTCAATTTTTTTTCTCAGAATAGTCTTTTATATCATTTAAATCATGGACCTAAAATAAGTACATTATAAAATAAATGTTTCGTGCACCTATTCAATTACTATCAATACATTCCATACATAAATACCTTAGTAATTGGGGAAGTCAAGTACAACGTCTACAAGTACGAGTAGTTTAATTGGTTAGAGAGTTGAAAGGTAATATCCAAACGTCCAAAATATGTTAGAATTATATTTGTACTAAACCAAAAGGGAAACAGATTTTGGTTACAAGGAAGGTAATTGCTTTTAAATCAAAATTTTCCTGACTTGTAAAATTATGATCACGACCCTAAATTTTTTATTTTATTTTAGTGTTTAGAAGTTACAAGGACGACGATAAAAAGCAAACCGTAAATTTTGATAATATCATCGATGGTACTTCGTATAATTTTGCTTCTAAGCAATCTTAGTTTCACTGATACAGAAGTACAACCAAATTCGGGTTGAAATTTGCAAAGTTGGAAAAATTGACCAGAATGCAGCTGCTTTAATAAAGCTCAAGCTAAGTGTCACACAAATCTAAACAGGGATTTTTTGTTTCAAGCAATTAGCATTCACATAATCTAACCGTTGGGGGGACCCACTCATGGCTTTTTACAACGAAAGGTGAAGCATGAAAAAGGGGAAACTGGAGGTTCTTTAGTCCAACAGTTCTCCTGAAAAATTTGATTGTTTGTCATCCATAATAGACCTTTTACTATACCACTTCTTCAGATTTTGATTTGAGTTTAGCCTTTTGACTTTGCCATTTATTACTATTAGTCCTAAGGATTTAACAATTTTCTCTTTACTTTATGTCAAATCGTTGCAACTAATATAACACGGAGGTAGTAGAATTTGTTCTTTTAGACTGTAATTTTTTATACTTCAATTCAATTTACGGTTATTCCGTTCAGTTCAGCTATGTTTCAATATAGAAGAACAAAGTCTTAGTTACATATGTAGCACTAAACATTAAATGTATTTTTATAATACAACATCAATGAAGGGAAGTTGAAAAGATTTGGTTAAATGAATATATGAGATAACATCTTTGAATCATGTAGTCGACTCAATGGAGCTTTGATAGATTGGTCAATTGATGAGTAAGAATTTAGAAATGCATGGTTATGCGGTTAACAACCTATATAATTTATGTTTAATCTAGCTTGTTAATCACAAGAAGTAAATCTTTAAGGAAAGAACATCACGAAATCTATAGGTATAAATCAGAAAGAGGTGTAATATATAAATAAAGAATTTATCTATCAACCACCATTAGGTGGAGAAACTTATACATAAGCTTCATCCAATCATCCAGTACAACATTACAGACTATAACGAAAATGCTTACACTGTGACGAAACAAATCAAAAAATTTTGAACTCAACGGCCTAGTTTCCGGTGGCCAATCTGGTCCAGATACAAGAACAGTTGAGCACTTGAAAGATGCACCTATTTCCTAATAATACACGCTACTGATCGATAATCAAAAAGAGAAAAAGAAAAGAAAAAAAAAAGATTTATAAAACACTTGAAATGGGCTATGAGTATATGTGCTCAAACTGTATACAATATGATAGATAACTTCAGGTGTGGCAGTGATAAGTTAAGATTTTATACCTTCAAAATATTGCTGAATTATGGGGAAGGATATGAGAAAAAGTTAGAAGATTTCTCATTCTCAAACCACACTAGCAATTGATTCCACATTGCTTAACGTCAGGACCAGTAACACGGGTAGTAAATGGATCAACTCTTACCCACAGCAAAGAGAAGATAGATGCAAGGAGAATCGACCAAACAACAACGATTGTCGGAGTTCGGTTTTGACGCCCCATGAGACCCTTGAGGAAAGGATAAAGATGGATGATCACCCAAAAGGCGAAAAACAGTTTGCCGAAAAGTGGACCCCATGATTGGTACCCACTGTTGATGGCGTAGGAGATACCAGCAACCACTCCGACAAGATTTATTATGAGCAAAGTTGTTGGTGGGATAAGTAGAGTCGTCCATTTGAACAGGTAGAGCTCATTGAAATCCCCGTCTTCGTCTGATGCTTTGGAAGTGACAGTAAAATTGGTATCAATACCAGCAAGAACTTTGAGCAGACCTTGGAAAACGGCAAATAGATGGGCTGAAACTCCTCCAATAACCCAAAATTGCTCATTTCTCCACCATTCATCAATTCCCACACCACTCCATCTCATTTCCAGAATACCGGTAGCAAAGATAGAAAGAAAGAGCGACAAAAACCAAACACTGGCCAAGTTACTAATCTGCAACAGGATTAATATTTATCAGAATATATTGTTGAACGAAATCACAATTAAAAGTGCCAAAGTGACAGGTCAAATCAACGAGTTTCACATATTGCTCAATGATATTTATAACAAAAACCTCCTGAGAAAGACGGTACTTCTTAAAAATGCAAAAGGGGAGTTGACTTGGAGTGATTGTGAACTTAATTCCTAACAAATGACCCAAGTTGTACGTAGCCCATTATTTATAGGGGTGGAAAGAATAGTTCAAAATGTTATGATGCTAAGTGTACCATATTGTCAAAAGGAAGTTAAAGTCTCATACTCAAATGTGTGCTAGCTTGTATAATCTTTAAAAATTCAATAGGACGCAAAAAATCTTGCACTAATAGAATAACGGTTACCTGAGGGATAATGAACTTTCCAGTCAGGAGACAGACAGCTGGCAAGGTACAATATGCAAGAAGTGGAATGGCTGTGATTGGATAAATAGTAGTATTAACATAAGCAAATCTCTCAAGCCATTTCAACCGTCCACCATACCCATACCACATGGGACAATGACGACTGAAAAGAATTTCAACGGAACCTAAAGCCCACCGAAGCACTTGGTTCAAACGATCAGACAAATTGATAGGAGCAGATCCTTTGAAAGCTGCACGCTTTGGCATGCAATAAATTGACCGCCATCCCCTAGCATGCATCTTAAATCCGGTAAGAATATCTTCCGTCACTGAGCCATAAATCCACCCAATCTGCACAAAAGTCGTACCAATTGAAATTTGATTCAAAGGCATATTCATGAATTCAATGAGAAAGAGAATTACTACATATATAATTTTTTTTCAGTCTCAAACAAAAGGGGCAAAATACGATGATAGAGAAAACAAGCATAATCATAAAGATGCAGCAACATACCTCAGCGCCCCAGTCTGACTTATCCTCATACCCACAGCTGATAACGTGAATAGCTTCTTTCAGAAGGGTGTCAGGTGTTGTAGAAGGTGGAACACCACCATTTTCCATGAGTGTAGAAGCCACAAATACTTCTGATTGACCAAATCTTTTCTCCAAGCTCATTTGTGACATAAGTAGTGACTTCTCATCATCAAACCCAGCACCTATCCAAAGTAAACATAGAAATCATCAGTTTTCTACAGATGAAGAGAAATGCTGAAATAACAATGCAAGGTAACACAAAAAGGGCATTGCCCACAGGCTATACAGTCTGTCCTCGCTAATCTTGCATGCATTTCTAATCCCAGATATTGATTGTGTAATATTATTATTTAAATTATCAATTAATCTAGTCAACAAGAGTAATTCCAACTACAACTAAAAATAAATTGAAGGAAAAATTACAAACCTTCAACTCCTTCCTCGATATCTTCCAGGTTAAATATTGGCACAGTAGGGTCAGCATGTTTGCTTGATTTCTTCTTGGAGTCTTTTTTACCTGATTTCTTTCTAGATCCACCAAAACATGTCGAGAGAATCCCTTTCTTTTTATTCTTTGGTTTCTTTGGAGGCTCATAACCATACAATGCTGTTCTATTGAAGACACATCCCGTACCGACATAGACAGGCCCTTGAATACCATCTAAACCTCTCAAGTTAATCTACAAAAAGAATATAAGCATGAGCAAAGAAAAGAAGAAAGTTGAAGCTAGAACAAAGAAATTGTAATAATGCATGAAAAGCAAGATGCAACAGGACTCACATCAAAGAAGACAGTGTTACGATTAGCATATCGATCATTCCTATCAATACCATCAAATCTCTGTGGAAATTGCACGTAGCAAACATATTTCCCTAGGTTTGGATCCATCATAAAACACATAGCTTCCCTCAAAGCCTTGCTGTTGTTAATGTAATGATCACAATCAAGATTCAATAAGAATGGTCCATTGGTGAGCACCGCTGATACACGAACCTGCGAAGACAGTTCGCCAAGCAGTTAATATTAAACATCCAAGCGATAGAGAAACAAGAGATGCCAAATTTAAGCAAATAAGAACTTACAAGAGCATTCATAGCACCGGCTTTTTTGTGATGCTGAAATCCAGGACGTTTCTCACGAGATACATAAACCAAACGTGGAAGTTCATTACCATCAGTGTCAACTCCTCCACCTTGACCTAAGAAAACCTGCAAAAATAAACAGTGTGTTTACAAAACTAAATTGAAGTAGCTTGGAATAGGAACACATAACTACATTGGTAAAAAAGCAACTTTAGCCGGGCCAAAACTAATATCCATGCCTTGAAAAGTAACTGAAACGAGTATTTGACCCTCCACTAAAACAGGGAGCACAATTCCAG
Source organism: Suaeda aralocaspica (assembly GCA_016808085.1). Classification (NCBI taxonomy): domain Eukaryota; kingdom Viridiplantae; phylum Streptophyta; class Magnoliopsida; order Caryophyllales; family Amaranthaceae; genus Suaeda; species Suaeda aralocaspica. The sequence goes on from PYUH01000019.1 coordinate 604,674, forward strand.
GTTCCCAATTGACATAATAAACAGAAAGCACCATTCAGCCTCTATCTTAGATGGTAACCTAGTAATACATAATTTGTAAATTTGCATTTTATAGGCTTCAGATAGTAAAGCAGACATATATATGATAAAGTAGTCACGCAATTGTAATTTTTTTGTGCTGCTGTTTGTGAAAGTTCTCACTTAAGATGGGTGAGTGAGGAAGGTTGACTCAGTTGAGTTTCTAGTATTACAATGTAAATTAGCAACATCATCCTTAATAAAATTTACTTTTTCTCTTTCATAGGTACAGTTTTATGGTGACTTGTCATGACAAACCTTTTGTTAGGCAAGACAAGTCATGAAAATGTAAGCTTCACTGTCAACTCAATACCAGTCAATGAACAAACCTGAATCATTCCTGGATGGTCCCTGGTATTGTTTCCAGGCCAAGGTGTCCCATCTTGCATGACCCATCCTTCCTCTGGAACCTTTACTGCTTTCGCAACAAGGCCATTGATACGGATTTTGAACTCTTCATATTCTCTCTACAGAGAATATTAGAATTTAGAACTATCACAAAAGGTATAATGAAGAACCAAGATACAGGGTCGTTAAAATAGGGATAACATCTCTTACCTTCATAGCCCTGCGGTCTTTCACAAAAGCAGGTTGAACCTTATCTTTTAGGTAGTCTATCTTCTGAGAGAAGTACCATTCTGGAGCTCGAGGCTCAATGTTATATCTTTTACAAAAAGGAACCCATTTTTTGGCAAATTCAGATGTCTCGGAAAGGGATTCAAATGACAGCATAGCAGCTCCATCATCAGAGACGTAGCAAGAAACTTTGTCAACAGGGTAGTCAACTGCAAGAATGGATAGCACTGTATTGGCAGTAACAAGGGGAGGTTCCTTCAAAGGATCCACAGTACTGACAAATATGTCTACAGCAGCTAGCTGAGATGGTTCTCCTTCACGATCATATCTGTACAAAAAAACAAATGCAACATTAGGAATAAATGTATGTCACACATCCCAATACCAAGAACAAGAGCAGAAAGCATAGTCTACAAGAAGTCAGCTTGTTACCTGAGGGCCAGCCTATCAAGATATGTTTCACGATTAATGGGCAACCATTTAGGAAACTGATCCAGAATCCATGATATTGCAAACCAAATCTCACATATAACGGATATCAACCACAATGCATAGGCATTAGGTACTGGATTTGTTATACGGTAGTGCAAGAAGATACCAAGAATAACAAGACGGAGAACAATAACCATCCTGTAGGGATTAATCTTGGATGAAGAAATGGGAACCTTCCTCGACAAAGGTTGGCGGGTTTCATCATTCCTGCATTAATTATATAAAGGCAAAAACATAGTCAGAAAGTGATATTGGATTATTCAAGCAAATACAAACTTTACACCTAGGTTTTTTAGGATTTCAGAATTATTTCCATCTTTCCTTGGCAATTCATTGCTTAGATGCTTACATTTTGTTGACTACACACCTAAAAAATCAATATCCTAAGTGCAAAAGTGTCCAACTTATCAACATCCCTTTTGCAAAAGGGTTGATAACAAGAAAACCTGATGTTCACAGATAGTTTTTTTAGTCAGACACTTGATGCCCTCACCATAGCCACAGCAACTGAAGCGAGAAAGAAAAGGTATCTAAAATTCTAATTCTAAATTACTTGGAAAAATTTATTGATGCTGGAATTTGCCAGAAATAGTAGCTAAATTAACAAAGCTTAATTCTTCTTTAAAGGAACCACATAAAGCTTAATTAACAATAGTTGCAGTCTGGAGATACTTTATTAAAGTTCATTCTTCTAAAAATGAGTGTTAACCAACTGAAGTGTTAAAAATGCAGCAGAGGAGAACAAAGGCTGTGATCCTCAATATACACTAACAAAAAGGACAAGAAACTTCATAATAATTGAGTAGAGCACTCACAATAAAGGATCGTCCATAGCAATGTCAGTGCTGGCGTCAATATCATTGGCAAACCTTCCCTCTGAAGGTGCATGACTAACACTTGGAGGACCAGTACTCTTCTCTTGCTTCATCTTCCAACCATCAATCCTTTCTTTCCAAGCAACATTTCCAAACCCAGGTGATGCAAATTCCCTTGACATTCTAATGTTACCTGCAACCAAATGATTTAATTACTAAAGTGCAAAATAGATTTTATGCCAAAAACCAGGCCTATGAATGAAGAAGTAGAAAAATGTCACTCTATTAATGCAAGTACAGATATAACCATTGCCGTTACCTCCGGTACTAGCCCCAGGTGATGGCATTGAATAACGCTCGGGGGATGCAGCTGACAGGTCTCCAGAAATCTAAACAGCAGTCAGAATATTTCATTAGCATAATAATCCATTCAACATGCAAGAAACACACAACCTTCAAATCACAATCTATCAACTATCAAGGCTTTTAAGAATCTAAATACCGTGCGTCCACTGGCAAGCCGAGGGATATGACTCATGGGAACCTCTTTATCATAGCTTGGAGGACCAAGCTCCCCTGATTGCCCACGATTCATGAGCTCCCCTGATTGCCCTGATTGCCCACGATTCATGTGCCAACCAAGCATTCTTTCTTGTGGCTTCTCCTTTGGGATTGAGTGTCCCACAGGCTCATTGTTGTCACTGACCACATCATCGACATCAGAGTCTTCCTTCTTTTCCCCAAAAATAGCAGGACTACCTGTAAATAAAGAACAAACAGCAAATGATCGTCACTTTCTGACCACCACATAAACTAATCACACAAGGAAATGTCACACTGACACACCTTTCTGCCTCTTGTATCTCGTCTTGCATTGTGGGCAAGATTGGTTGCCATCTTTACGCTCATACTCATAACAAGCACGGCAAACAGGATAGGCACAGAAATCACAGGCAACAAATGGTTCGCCATCTACATTGGTGCCAATGTTGTCGCTACAGATCTGGCAGACTTGTGCACTAGCTTGGTTTGTGGATTTTATCTATTAAGGCAAAAGATCCAATATCAAAATTAACATGTAGTCATACTCTACATAAAATCACAGAATTATGAATGAATCATGCATGTGGCTTTTACAATCAAATTGTGAAAATTCAAAAGCAACTACATGTTTTGTTCATCAAGTCATGAGAATATCAATCATTAAATTAATCATACTAAGCAAAGTGTATACAAGAAGAATTCAGCTGACTTTAATAAACCCAAACATTATAATTTTAACATTACACAATAATTGGAAATATATAATCTTAAACTACAATCACTTTATCCACTTCACTGCATACTGAGCTACAAAAGATTCAGATTCACTCTCAATTCAACAATTCAGCAAAATCAAAACATACATCAATTCATTTCAAGTTAGAATCTTTCAAATAAAACCAATCAAAGAATCATTTGAATAATCAATCAAATAAAATCAATAGTTGCAATTCAGCTCAAATCACTCAAAAACTCAAATGGGTATCATCAAAAATCCAATCAATCAAACACCCATCAAAATTCAATCAATTTCCAACTAATCCAAAAATTGGGTATCATCAAAAACTCAAATGGGTACCATCAAAAATTCAATCAATCAAATACCCATCAAAATTCAATCAATTTCCAACAAATCCAAAAATGGGGAAACTCAACAAAATTCATTCAATTGAAGAAGAAAAACATATAAATTCAAATCAAAATCAACAAAAGCAATGAAATACTAACCCCACTTTGCGATTCCTCCATCATGGATTAATACAATCTGTAATAACAAACAAAGAAACAAACAAAAGATCTACAAAAAACCCAAAAATTCAATCTTTCTTCATTAAACCCAACAATTAAAACTATAAATTAAGATCCAAAAGTTGAGAAATTGAGACAAATTAGTGTCGGCGACTCAAATGCAGCCAACCCTTTTGCCTCAATTTTAGAGAGAGAAAGAGTGAAGAGAAAGAAAAAAAAGCAAAGTAGAAGAAAAATAAGAAGGTGAGTTCAAGACTTATGAGTGAAGCTGAAAATTTGATAATTGAAAAAAATAAAATTAATGATTAAAATAATTCACCGACAGAAAGAGAGAAGATTTTTCTCATGTTTGGATCTAACTACTACTTTGCTGTCTACTACTACTGAATACTGAAGAATTACTGTGTAAAATTAAGCTAATTATTGCACTAATTTTTGGATTTTTTTAGTAAAGTATTGATTTTTTTGATGTGGGTTTTTAGTTATTGGTAATAATTTGATTGAAAATGATGGGAATTAAATAATTAGTGTAAAAAAACCCCAGAAAAAAAAAATGGTCAACACGTTTGGGGTTGTATGATTGTGTGATTACTGTAATAATAAGGGGATTATTAGTGTTATTAATTACTGTAATAATAGTGGTTTAGAATTATTAAAAAAAGAAAAGGTTGAAGTTTGGGCATCATTTTCAGAGAAGATTCATCTTCCTTTTGATTTGTTATATGTTATGGTTCAAACATCGCTTTCCATGTGCTTAACTCAGCTTAAGTTGCATTTTCACAGCTCTTTCACGCTTGTCTTTTTAAATAAGAGTGTTAATTTTAGGTAGTCCATCGGGTTCTTAATTCTTGCTACATGTTGATTTTTATTACTATGTTTGACTCTTTTTAGTTTTATGTACGTATAATAAAATATAGTCATATGAAACCTTGTTTGATTCGTCGCAATATGTGCTATTCAATTATATAATTTTTGTAATTTTTACAAGTTTGTAGCTCGAGATATAAACGTTTGAAGTTATATCTTGGGAGATGTGAAAAGGTAAATATAGCAAGTAAAAAGAATTAGAGGGAGTAATTGTTTCGATAACTAATTGGGCGGCAAATAGGTCGTGGAGTTGCGAACAATAATCCTGTTTCGGTTATCATTATAAAAGATATATTCAAGGTTATAGTTTACTTGTAAGGATGTAATTGTGTAAACAAGCCAAGCCGAGTCGAGTTGTAACTTGTTTGAGTTTTAGCTTGATAAATATCAATAGAGCTCGACCTGAGCATAATTGAGCTTTTAAATTTTTTTGTTTGAGCTTGGTGCGGCTTATCTAAATTTTCATTGTTCAAGCTCGACTCGTTTGCACGAGCTTAAGTCAAACTTATGAGTATTCAAGCTTATAAAATAATCATTTCATTGCAAATTGTTAGGGAAGTCGACTATTCAAGAGAATATATTGGTTGATAAGCTGATTAAATGTTTAAACTAAAATTTAGTTCATTTTGTGGTACTCACTATTGATGAAAACTACAAAAAAAAAAAATAATAATAATAATAATTCGAGCTTGAACGAATTTATTAATGAACTTGATGAGTTGTGATCATGAACCTTAACGAGTTGAATAATAAGTTGCTCGAGTAAAGCTTGTTTATTAATCGAGTATGAAAATTTTGTATAAACTAGTTTATTTATATCCCACGAGCTTTTGTCGATATTGTTCACAAGTGTATCAGCTTATCGAAATCTTTAGCTACACTAAATTTAAGCACTAAGCTACGTATACTAGTTCAATGTTGTGAGAGTGATATGTAGCTCAATTTGTTAAGGATTTTTTTCATTCTGGAAGATTCCGAGATCGATTTTCATCACTTACCCTGTGGCTATCTAAATACCACAAAAAATGTTCATGTTATAGCCTAATTCAACTAAGCCAAGGAGGAGACTCTTCTATATGTTTGTTGTGCTACCAGGTTGAGATCGGTATAGTTGACTAAGTTGAGTATTCACACTATCCTTCACAAATAGAAACTTTAATAAGGCGAATTTTAACCACTTTATGTAATATCTTTGTTTCTTTATATCATTATACGTATAAAACTTGAATTTATTTTTTTTACGTCTCACAAATATATTCAAGGTGCTATACATAATAAAAACATAATTAGCGTACATACTTTCTCGTGTCTACATTCAATCTTAAGGTCAGTTAACTAATATTATAGTCTTACACTACAATTGCAAGACACTACACTATAAATATTGATCAATGGTACATGTACTGATGTACCCTCTAATTCGGTCTTATGGCAACACCATCAACTGTTTGTATGTTTTCATTAACTATTGGATTCATCAATATAATTAATATATTTTTTTTGTCTAACAATCTAGTTGTCATACTAAATAAGACCGTTTTATATAATTTTTTGTAAATACTTAATAATGATAAAAAAATATATATGATAAACAACCTGATAAAGAGACGCTAACGAATTTTTTTTACAATTAGCACCAACACCTTTGCCATTGACTTTCTTGATATGAATGTCTTCCATAATGATTCCTTCACAATGATATTTATTGTCACAATCAAGTACCACTGCCGATTTGGAAGAACTCGTTCCTTCGATGTTTTGATACACCACATCTTTTATTTGTACAATAGAGCTCTACATTGAAACATTAGAAATAAACAAATTTGGTTAATAGTCTACTCTAAAAACAAAACACGAGAAATTGTATAAACATAATTATAAATAGGTTCAAATTATACCTGTTTTTTGCATGGTGTATTTTGATCACAACAATTTTAATCTATAATAATGGGCTATCCACATCCTTCAATCTTATATTTGAGAATTTGATGTTACTATATGTTCAAAATTAATGATGCAATTTGTATTTGATTTTCTGTACAACAATATTTAATATTGTTAAACCATTTATAACTGTCGAGTTTTTAATTCTCACACCATGATTACATTGTTTCAGTAAGTATTGTTACGTCTGAAACATGAGCCGTAGAGTCATCATCACCTAATTAAACTTTCAACACTCTGGAAACACATCTAACTAAAACATTAGTGATTTGTATTTGAAAAGACAACATTATTAATTAATTTATTTTTGTAAAGGTATAAAAAACATTGATCTAAAACAAAATTGATACCTAATTAATGTCATGGCCTAACCCACAATTAATGTGTGTGACTATAACGGTTTAAAACTTCATAAAACTTGTACAAATAAATATATTAAAACTTCATTTTTAAAATTCCTTAAAATATAGAAGTATATTATAAATATAAATAATTATACTATAAAGTCTAAAAAATATGGGGGACTACAACGACCCCCTCCTACACCGCCAATAGACCACTAAAAAACAAACCCCTTTCCCTTCTCAGAATCACCATCCAATTTTTGAAATGTGGGATGGTTGCGAAGGGAGGAGGAGGTGTGGCGACAATCTGTGAGGGTGGGGAGAGGCGTCTAGGTGGAGGGTGGTTTTCTCGGTGGCTAGAACATGGAAAAGGTTAGGGGTGGTTGTGTGGTGGTCGTAGGGTGGCTCCATTCTTTTTCTTTTAATTTCTAAAACAAACAACCAACTAAATTTTATGATTTGTTATTCTATTTCCCTTGTTTTCTATTCTTGACCTCATTCCCTTTTCCTTTATTGAACCAGCCGACCCCTAAAATTATTTTCTTTGCATTTTCTCCATTCATTTGCATAAACCTTGGTTTCCCTTTCTCTATCTTTCTATCCCACCCACCCACGATTGTTGTACACAAACCAATATTTAATATTGTTAAACCATTATAAATGTCGAGTTTAATTCTCACACCATGATTACATTGTTCAGTAAGTATTTTTTACTCGTCTGAAACATGAGCGTAGAGTCATCATCACCATTAAAAACTTTCAACACTCTGGAAACACATCTAACTAAAACATTAGTGATTTGTATTTGAAAAGACAACATTATTAATTAATTTATTTTTGTAAAGGTTAAAAAACATTGATCTAAACAAAAAATTGATACCTAATTAATGTCATGGCCTAACCCACAATTAATGTGTGTGACTATAAACGGTTTAAAAACTTCATAAAACTTGTACAAATAAAATATTAAAACTTCATTTTTAAAATTCCTTAAAATATAGAAGTATATTAAAATATAAATAATTATACTATAAAGTCTAAAAAATATGGGGGACTACAACGACCCCCTCCTACACCGCCCATAGACCAATAAAACAAACCCCTTTCCCTTCTCAGAATCACCATCCAATTTTTGAAATGTGGGATGGTTGCGAAGGGAGGAGGAGGTGTGGCGACAATCTGTGAGGGTGGGGAGAGGGTCTAGGTGGAGGGTGGTTTTCTCGGTGGCTAGAACATGGAAAGGTTAGGGGTGGTTGTGTGGTGGTCGTAGGGTGGCTCATTTTTTTTTAATTTCTAAAACAAACACCAACTAAAATTTTATGATTTGTTTCTATTTCCCTTGTTTTCTATTCTTGACCATTCCCTTTTCCTTTATTGAAACCAGCCGACCCCTAAAATTATTTTTTTGCATTTCTCCATTCATTTGCATAAACTTGGTTTCCTTTCTCTATTTTCTTATCCCACCCCCCACCACACACCCCCCCCCCTTTTTTTTTT
>PYUH01000019.1:614099-637361 GCA_016808085.1 Suaeda aralocaspica
TTTTTTTTGAAACAGCCTAATATAGACTTACATTATTTTTGCTAAGTTATGCGCTATGATAACCTCAGCTCTAGTAACTTTAATACATTTTACCGAAGCAAACTGAAGGGTAACGTAGTGGAAGTCTGCTATGATATCTTGGATGTTGGGCGGGGTAGATTTATTGTTTGAGAGGTACTGGACAAGTTGTGAGGAATCCGTATGGAGCAAGACTTGGGTACAGCAGCCTACAGCTGCTTGAATCCCATGAAGCAAAGCAATTGCTTCGGCTTGGAGTGGGGTAGACGCCATGATTCGCATCCGGCNTTTAGTACTTAGTACTCACCATCACCACTGTCTTTTTACTCCCTCCATTAATTGTCTCACCAAGAACCTCCTTCCATTACCATAAATTCTTCACCATCACCATTGTCCTTCGTTTTCCTTTCCTCCGGCCTCCAATTGCATCGCCACCACTCCAACCTCTCTTGAAACTCTGAGCCCTTGCCACTATCTCTTGACACCCTAGATCAAAACCTCAAATGGAATTATCTCTTAATTATTCTCAGACCTTCTTTAATGAGATCCTCACTGACATGAAGTTATCATTGTCTTTTTTTTTTTGAAATGTTTTTTTTCTTTCTAATGATCGTTTCTAGAGTTATCGTGCCAACAAGAAATATTATCATTTATTTTGGAGGTGATCAACCTTAGCTCGGCCTGTGACCTCAACTCTGCCCGCCCCGAAAAATATGTGGGTATCTCATCGCAAATTCGTATTTCTTGATATTTAATATTTTTTTTCCATTAAACCATTAAAGGGATTGATTCTCGTTTTGTGCTTATCCCTGTGGCTATCTAAACTGCTAAACACCATAAAAATGCTTGTCTCTTCTATCAGTTAGAAGGGCTACCAGGTTGACTAATCACACTTTTTATGTACAGTAATTGAATTTTTTTACGCTTCACAAAAAAACTCAAAATATTTGCACATATTATAATAATTCTTTTGTTCCTATTTGTTTGATAGGTGTGCGAGATTATATGGGGTATAAGTCGGTTAAGGAAGTTACCATAGTTATGGGTGTATTAGTTGAATATATTATTCTCTTAGTTGGCATATATAATATCTTTTAGTTAGGAGATAATATTTGGTAGAATAGATTCATATTGTACTACTATATATATATATAGGGTTGAATAGCAATACAAAGTCGAGAGGTTGTAGGTTATTTCATAATTGCATCTTAGTATTATCATGGTATCAAGAGCCCTCTAAGTTAGAGAGTTTTTTTTTTCTCCATCCTTTTAGTCTTGTTAAGGTGTGTCCTTGCTAGTGTGTATTGTGTGTTTCCGCTGTGTTGAGGTCTCATGGGAGAAGAGTCAAATTCCACCAAAGGGAACCTTTCTCTGCATACTATCACTTGGAACAGGTGCGGTTATTAGTCCTATTCTATGTAATAATCTTCGTGCTAAAAACAAACTCGGCTTCATAGACGGGACGATCGTAGCACCTAACTCAAAGTCTCCCGATTACGCTCAATGCTAGTTGCTTGGATTGTTAATACTATAGATGTTTCTGTGCGTTCTACGGTTCGATTTCCTGATCATGTTAAATCATTGTGGGATGATTTGCATGATCGATACTCGGTTGGTAATGGTCCTCGTATTCTTGAACTAAAGTCCAAAATTGTTGATTGTAAGCAAGGTAATAGGCCAGTGGTTGTTTACTTTGGTGAATTAAGAAAGTTACAAGATGAACTTGCTACTTATTGCAAAATTCCTACGTGTACATGCAGTGCTGCTCCTGAATATACTAAAATTAGTTGAAAGTGACTTACTTCACCAATTTTGTATTGGTTTGGATCCAAAAAAATTTGGCAGTGTAGTCATTACTTTATTAATGATGGATCCTGTACCTTCTCTCAATGTGGCTTATGCTAAGGTTGTGTCCGACGAGCGCAAACAAACTGTCTCAGATGCTCATGAGTCTCGGTCTGATGTGGCTGTGGGTTTTGCGGCTTCGGGTTCGGCTCAAGGTCGACCCTCTCGGTCTAGTATGGGTGATGTTCGAGTATGTGAACATTGTGGTCGTCGTGGTCATGAAAAAGAAAAGTGCTTTGAACCAGTAGGCTGGCCTGAGTGGGCTACTACTAGTACTCGTGGAGGTCGATATGGTCGTGGAGGTAATAGAGATCAAACTGGTCGTGGCTCAGGTGGTGGTCGAGGTCGTGGGTTTGCTGCCAATATGGGTGGTTCTCGACAAGGCGGTGTGTCTGAGGTTAGTGACGCCGATCGTATGAGTGCTCCAACATTGACCGATGATCAGTGGGCACAATTTTTGTCTGCTATTAAGGGTGGTTCATCCTCCTCTTCTTTGCATGAAAATAAATTAAGTGGTACGTATGATCCTTTTGAGTGGATAATTGATACAAGGGCTTCCAATCATATGTCTGGTAACTTACAATTGTTTTCCAATTTACATGATATTTCATCTCCTGTTGGTTTGCCTAATGGGAAAAAGACCACAACAACAAAAGAGGGACAAATTAAATTAAGTGATGGTTTAGTTTTAAATAATGTTTTATATGTTCCCGCTCTTACTTATAACTTGTTGTCTGTGTCTCAATTATTAAGCACAAAGAAATTTTATTATTTTATTCACTAACAAGCTATGTACTATTCAGGACCACACTTTGAGGAACCTGATTGGAGCGGGAGTGCAATGTAATGGGGTCTATTTTTTTCGTCCGGTTCGTGCTCGTAGTATTCAAGCAAATAAAGTGGGCGTTTCAGATACAAGTTTATTATGGCATTGTCGTTTGGGTCATCCTTCAATGCAAGTTGTCTCTTCTTTGCCTGGAGTAGTTAATAGTAGTCCAAATAATAATTGTGGTGTTTTTGACTGTCATGTTTGTTTTATGGGAAAACAACCTCGTAATTTTTTTCCTTTAAGTGTTAGTCGAGCTTCTGGATTGTTTGATTTGATACATTGTGATATTTGGGGTCCAAATAAAGTATTATCTAGTTGCAATTCGCAATATTTTCTTACTATTGTTGATGATTTTTCTCGTGCAACTTGGGTTTTTTTGATGGTTGGCAAGTATGAGGTCAAGAAGTTAGTTCATAATTTTTATGCTCTAGTCAAGACTCAATTTAACAAAAAAATAAAAATTCTAAGAAGTGATAATGGCCAAGAATTCTTAAGTTTGAAGCCATTTTTTGACCAAAAAGGAATACTACATCAAACTACATGTGTTAAAACTGCTCAACAGAATGGTCGTGTCGAGAGGAAACACAAGCATGTCCTAAATGTGGCTAGAGCTTTACGTTTTCAAGCAAAATTACCTAAGTATTTTTGGGGTGAGTGTGTCTTGAGTGCAGTTCATCTTATTAATTTGACTCCTACCCCTGTGTTAGGTGGAAAATCCCCTCACGAGTGCTTATTTGGTAAACCCCCATCTAATGTAGAAGTACGTGTTTTTAGATGTTTAAGCTACGTTGTCAATTGTCATACTAAGGATAAATTTGACTCAAAGTCTAAAAAGTGTATTTTTGTTGGGTATCTTTATGGTAAGAAAGGTTGGCGATTTTATGATTTGGAAACTAATGAGTTTATTGTGAGTCGTGATGCCAAATTTGTGGAAGATAAATTTCCTTTTATTGATTCCCTTCCCGATCCTCAAAAGTTACAGTGGGAAAATTATTTCAACCAAATTAGTTTATGGGATGATGATTCATTGCCTAATGATGAGAATATTAATTTATATGTGCATGGTACTGATGTGGGTGCTCCTAATAATTTGGATACTAATGATCAAGTGGGAACTCATGATGGTGATATCAGTGTACATGAAGATAGCATTGTTACTGGACAAGAGCCCACGCATGTGTCCCCTAACAATTCAAGGGTGGTTTCGTCCCAAGACCTATCAACAACTCCATGCACTAATGAAGTGTTGGGTCGTGGTCATCGAAAAAAGTTTCCTTCTTCAAAACTCAAAGATCATGTTACTAATACTGTTGTTCAACAAGCAATAGACCCTATTACATCACCTGCTTCCGCTTCTCAATCTTGTTCTTCAAGTACACCCTTTGATATAGCTTGTTATGTTAATTATGATAAATTTTCTTTGCGACACAAATGTTTTTTGACAGCGGTTATTAAAGGTAAAGAGCCTACTTCCTTTAAGGAAGCAGTCAGGCATGAGGAGTGGCGTAAGGCCATGCAAGAGGAGATTGATTCCCTAGAGTGTAATGGTACGTGGACATTGGAAGACTTGCCTCCTGGCAAGAAAGCTATTGGTTGTGGTTGGGTGTATAAAATCAAATATACAGAGAAAGGTACAATTGAATGACTCAAAGGTAGACTTGTAGTTTTCGGAAATCGCCAGATTGCAGGAGTTGATTACAATGAAACCTTTGCTCCAGTGGCGAAAATGGGTACTGTTCAACTTGTTTTGTCTGTTTCCGTTTCTTTAAATTGGGAATTACATCAAATGGATGTCCATAATGCTTTTCTCCATGGTGATTTAAATGAGGAAGTGTATATGCAACTTCCTCCTGGTTATACTAGTCCAACTCCTGGGAAGGTTTGTCGATTACGTAAGTCTTTGTATGGTTTGAAACAAGCACCTCGGCAATGGTTTGCTAAATTGTCTACCGCGTTGCTATCTTATGGCTTTAAGCAATCCTATGCCGATTACTCCTTATTTAGCTATGTTCAGGGTAATGTCTCCATGCAGGTTCTTGTTTATGTGGATGATCTTATTATTGCTGGTTCTTCCCCAGAGTCCATTACTTGCGTAAGTGTTTTCATATGAAAGTCTCGGAGTGTTGAAGTATTTTTTGGGAATTGAAGTAGCTCGGAGTCCAAACGGCATATTTTTGTCACAACGCAAATATGCTCTAGATGTTTTATCTGAATTAGGAATGTTAGGTTGTAAACCTATTGATACACCTATGGAGCAAAATCTTCGGCTTGCATACGCCGAGGGGGAGTCATGTGCTAACCCTGATCAATAACGTCGTTTGGTTGGACGTCTAGTTTATCTATCGGTTACTCGTCCAAAGTTAAGTTATGCTGTTCATACCCTTGCACAATTTTTTAGTAATTCGCTAGTACAACACTGGGATGCATCTATACGAGTATTGAGATATATTAAAGGTACTCCAGGCCAAGGCATTGTCCTACGCCCTATGAAGGATTTGAGTTTGACAACCTTTTGTGATAGTGATTGGGCTGCATGTCCTTTGACGAGAAGATCATTATCGGGTTATCTCGTGTTTCTTGGTCGCTCTCCTATCTCTTGGAAGACTAAAAAACAACCTACTGTATCTCGTTCATCTGCTGAAGCTGAATATCGTGCTATGGCCGTTACAACTTGTGAATTAAAGTGGTTGAAATCATTGTTGTCTTCTCTTGGTATTGTTCATAGTAAGCCTATGAAGTTGTATTGTGATAGTCAATCGGCCCCTCATATCGCTAAAAATCTCGTATTTCATGATCGTACGAAACATATCGAGGTAGATTGTCATTTTGTTCGTCATCAATTAGCAGATATATTAACAAAGGCACTTGGAAAGCAACGATTTAGTTTTTTACTAAACAAGTTGGGCATTCGTGATTTACATGCTCCAACTTGAGGGGGAGTGTGCGAGATTATATGGGGTATAAGTCGGTTAAGGAAGTTACCGTAATTATGGGTGTATTAGTTGAATATATTATTCTCTTAGTTGGCATATAATATCTTTTGGTTAGGAGATAATATTTGGTAGATTCATATTGTACTACTATATATATATATATAGGGTTGAATAGCAATACAAAGTCAAGAGGTTGTAGGTTATTTCATAATTGCATCTTAATATTATCAATAGGTTTTGACGTGTACTTGTTTGACCGTAAATATCTTTATTCTTCTGCTCTAAGGTCTGCTAAGGTCATTTAATAGATCTGATTTATCTTGTGTACAAGGTTATCAAAAATAAACTAGACCTCTGCTCAGTACGTGAATCAATACAAAGTACTTATCTTACAAAGTAAGTAAGATATAAAAACAAATATTTTGTATTAATAAATAATAACAATACTAATAGAATTAAAGTAGTATCAGAAACAATAAACAATCTAATAGAGACGCTAACAATTTTTTATTTTATTTATTTACATCAATCGTAATAACAACTAATTATAAGTAGTCTAACAATGTGGATGAACATCTACCGCCTTAGATAACTGAACATTTTCGCAATTAGCAGTAGCAGCTTTGCCGTTGGTTTTCTTGATGTTAATGTTTTCCATAATGATTCCTTCACATGGATATCTACTGTCACAATCAAGTACAACTGCCGATTCGGAAGAACTCGTTCCTCTAATGTTTTCATACACCACATCTTTTATTTGTACAGCAGAATTCTACATTGCAACATCAAAATAAACAATTTTGGTTAATAATTTGCACTTATAACAACTGAAAATTGTTAGGTGGCCGTTTATCAAACGGCCACCAAAATTTACAACGGATCAAAACGTACCTGTTTTTTGCATGGTTTATCTTGATCACAATAGTTTTGGTCTATAATTATCGGGTTATCCACGTCTTTCAATTTTATATTTAAAAACTTGATATTACTTGCAGTTCCCGATCCTCCCTGCATATATGATATGTTGAAAATTAGTGATATACTTTATATTAAATTTCCGTACAAAACTATTTAATATTATAAAACCATTTTATACCTGCCAAGTTTTAATTCTTACACCATTGGTTGTTCCGGTAAGAGTTGCACCATTTATTGTTATGTCTGAAACATGAGCCGTAGAGTCATCATCACCTAAACTTCCAATACTGCAAAACACAACAAAATAAACCATTAATGATTCTTATCTCAAGACAAAGCACTATTTGTTTAATTTTTATCTAAACTGGTAAAAAAAACATTCATAGGAAAAAAAATTGATACCTAATGCCATGGCCTGGCCCACAATTAATGTGCGTGGCTGTAACGGTTTTAGTACCGTCCTCAATTGAAATGCAATCATCACCTGGACAGAAATCAAACTTACTATTAGAAAATCATATGAAAAGAGTTAGCGCCTATTTACTTCAGCTGAAAAGTGTGAAAACAGTTGAACTGAACTGATTTTAAGCTGAAGTAAACAAGCTCTTAATCAAATAAAGTTAAAGAATTGATTAACACTTACCAGTTCCAATGATAGCCTTTGTAATATAAACATTTTGGGAATGTGTAATGTGTATGCCATCCGTGTTAGGACTATTCTCAGGAGACGAAATTGTAAGACCAGTTGAATTAACATAGTTGCAATTTGAGAAAGAAACATGCATTTGTTGAGCATTTTGAACTTTCATATGATTTACGACTAAATTGTTGCAATTTTGGAATACTATAGCCTGTAACAAAGCACAAATAAGAAAACATGTATTATTTCATGTTGTGTAAATAAATAAATAAATAAGAAAGCCATAAGGGAGAGGTGAGAATCGATCCCGAGAGGAACTTTAACCATTTGAGTTGTTAAGTTACAAATGATTTGGTTAGAAAACTTACGGTTGGTGCATGCGTGCATGGCTGAAAAAACAAAAATATATTCAATTTAATTAGTCATTGTTTATGAATTAAAAATTAGAAAAGAAAAAAAAAATAATAATAACATATATATACTTACATTATTCTTGTTAGTTTTACAAGAGTTTTCCCACCATATCTTTCCGCTACCATCAATTACACCTTCACCATGAACTAATAAGTTATCAACATCTTTAATAACAATCCAATGCCTAGTATCATCTTCATAATCAGATCGATCGTTCGATGCTACAATTTTTCCATGAATCTGTAATCAACATTACAACATAAATTTTTTTAAAAAAAATTATTCTGTTATTTTATAAGAGGTTTTTGTTTAAGAAAATAATAGACAATATCCGAATGACCTCCATTGCTAATCCGTTACACGGACCCTTCAGAGTGATTTGTTTGAGAAGATATGGATTCTTCGGCACAAGAAATACAGCACCTGAGGATGAGCAAGCTTCGTCCCAAGCATCCATAAATGCCTGAATTATCCCGCCCATAACATTAGCATTAACATTATATATTAGTGGTTTATAAAATATAAATAAATCTATCTTTTCTATATCTAAACTAACAACTAAGTGGTAAAATATAAGTAAATCTATTTTTTCTATATCTAAACTAACGAGGAATTAAGCGTAATTTGTTACAGAATAGTTAGTTAATTAATAATCTATTTTTTCTATAGCTAAACTAACAAGTGGTTTGGTAGTTTGTTACACAATAGCTAGTTGATAATTAGGCGGAAATAGATTAATTGTTTACAAGTATATTCACTTTAATATTATACGGAATACATATAGCTAGTATTGCAAATTGTATTGTAAGCATTGATTTCGATTTTGTATCGGATAAACAATCGCTAGATTTTAGCTGCCTACTAAATTAATTAATTAGGTTGTCATAATTAATTAATCTCAGATAACAACCTCCGTAACATGTAACGAAGTAACAAAATAATATGTTGTTATATGATTGTTACTTATGTATTTGTATCTAATACATCGATGTGAATCTTTGTGCATGTACAATATACATAAAACCATTCAATAAATTTGTTATTGTAACACGGTTGAAAATAGGGTAAAAAACTGAATCCAACGAATTTCCCAAAACCATTAATCTGTTATAGATCATATTCCTAATTGTACATACTATAATACTATGTAGTTTTTTTAGCCATCATGCAATCAGAACATCAGAACAAAATAACATGCATATATATGCAAAAATTTTCATGCAACGAAAATAAAACAGCATGCGTGCAGCAATATAGGAACTAAATTTACTGCATGCATTCAAAGGTATACGTAAGTAAGTTTAGTTATTCAAAGGTATATGTAAGTAAGGAATCACCTGAGTATCATCTGATTTTCCATCACCTTGAGCTCCATAATCATCAACGTTGAACGTATTCACCTCACTAAGGAATCTCTCGGCGTTTCGCTCGGTATTTCGCTGGCGGATATGGTTCAACTTTCTTCCATCACATGATGAAAGTGCAACAACAACAATGATCGCAATGATGGACATAATGGTGTGCGCCATTGTTTAAAGATTAGGGTTTGTTTTATTTATTTTTTTAGGAAGTAAAGAGAGTAATTTAATAACTAAGAAAGATGTATTTTGCTATTATGAAAAAAGTGAGATTGATTATACGGGTATTTATAGTTTTTAATAGGAAGTGTACCTGATAAAGGATAGATATAGAAAGCAAGCTAGAAAGATATATAGCGAAAATTTATCCCATCACTTATTAGTTATGGATCAAAAAGCAAAAATATTCGGGCAAATTGAGAAGATTGCAACCTTAGCTTACCTGAAAAATAAAAATCTTTGTTTCATACTATTTAGTTATTTCATTTTTTTTAAAGATAATTTTTATTATTATGGTTGCCACATAATATTTTATAATTCATTATAATCTTTTATAAATGAGTTCATTTTTTTTTTATTATTATGTTGATTATATTTTCTAAATGTTAATCCTTTTTACTTGTAAATCTTCTATGCATACTCTGAACACTATTATATCGTAGCGAATACTATTGGTATTTAGGATTGAGTAAGAGTGTCTAACCAATTAAGCTATATATCGTCTATATATTGCATATCTCACAATATATCACAAAATTCGGATTATTATGGTTATTGTTTTTATTATAATAATATTTTTTAGGTGATGTCAACTTTTAAATTATTTTTGATTAGCTAAACAATATCAACCGTAGTAACGGTACAACTGACTACTAGTATTAAGCGTGTGAGGTTGAAAAATGATGAACCAATCCATTCAAACCATCAATTTCCAACGTCACTTGTAAAAAATACGGAGTAATACGAATTTACGCTCCCTTACCACATTTTGTATGGGCTGTTGAGTGCAATCTTTTAATACTCAAAGTCTAACATACATCATTTTATTGAAGGAAATTTATGATAATTTGACATTATTATGAAAATATAGAATTGAGCTAAATACTTGGAGGAATTGAAAATCTAACTACAAGCTAAAGCAATTAGTTTATTCTATCTTCAATGATTAAGCTAATTATAGGATAAGGATTAAATCAATTGGTGGATTCTAGAATAAACATTTTAATTATGGGTTACTTACCGCCCATGACCATTATATTGGATTGGTTCTTATTATGTTGTATAACTTCATATCATACATTTAGCTCCAATTTTGGTTAATTTGCTAGAACACGTCGCGATTTAATTAGTAATAATTAATCGTATTGTACTAGAATTATAATTATATGTTTCAAAGTCATATGTTTGTAAATATGGGTATAGAGTTTGATTAGTGAAAAATAATCATCAATTTCTTAACATACTAATAGACTATTAACAACCAACATAAGTGGAATGATTAATGAAAAATATATGTTGTTATTATTGCTTTCTTTTATGTTTGATTAGCATCTTAATCAATCTAAGGTACAATGCGCCAAAACCCACCTGGCGGCCTCAAAGACGGCTATGTATGGTTTTGACAATTTATAGATGTTTACATTTCCTACCATGCATTCTTTTTTTTTAATTTTCTTTGAGGGACCATGCATTAATTGTGTTGGGGAATTGTTGGTTAATATTTGTTAGAAACATAACTAAAAAATATATGGGATATTTTCGTCTTTTGCTTCCACAAATTTCAAATACTTGTTGTATACCCCTAAAAATACTACCCTTAAAGTACATCAAAAATTACAAAAAATACCACCATATAAACGTAATATGTTTCTAACAAATATTAACTTGATACCCTAATTCTATTTATTTATTTATTTATATTTTTTTTTTTGAAAATTAATAAAATTGCATGCAATATAATTAAATACTACTCAATGTGTATATTATGAATTGCTTAGGTCACTATTGTAATTATACTGATATAGCTTGTAATTAATATAATATTCTAATATAAAAATGACACATCTCCCAATTTTGGTGAAATCCTAATTATCTTCGCTTGATATCAAGTGCTTTTTTTTTTTTTTTCTTCCTTCCGCACTTTTTTTTGTTAGCTTTTCCAATCATGAGATTGTTGGCCACATTCGTCACCGCTATTATTGTTGAGCTTCCACGCAAATTTATATTTCTTTTTATATAAGTCTAATTCCGAAAATTGATTAAATAACATTAAAGCTGTATTGACCTAAAAAATAACTGATGCAAAACTTCTTCTAATTTGCAACTTTATGAATCATTGCATTTGATCGGAATTAACACGTACTATTGAAGGCTTAGAGTTAATTTAACACGATTCTAGTTTGAGTATTTGACAAAGCAATAAGAACCATTTTATTTGATTATACATAGTACTATTTAAATTTTGCTTGATACAATTAGTAGTGTACTACTCCGTATATAACAAGTACTAATTCATAGATTGATCATATACTCCGATCCGTAACTTTAAATTTAAGGCTATTCCCTATTTCCCTTATTTCATTTGATTTCCTCTAAAAATAATCGTTCTTTTCATTTTGATAGATCTTATTCATATATCCTGTTATGTATATTAAAAATATTTATACTAATAATTCTACCCGTTGGTCGTCGATCTCATAGATGAATTGTATATTACGTAGCTAACTTTTAGTATGATGATAAAATGAGAATGACGTTAATCAAGGAGGAGATTATATATATTTGTATACCAACTAATAGATTACAATTTGATTAAAATTGCTCATTTAATGGTATGGTCCAATAACTATTGACACAAGTTATATATTTAGGGCCTTACATTTAGCATTGTGAGAGTAAGAAGTCATAGCTAATACTACGTATAAGTAAGAAAATGTTACCCAACATATCAGCCTACTGCGCATGGGCTCTATTCAATTCAAACCGTAACACCTTACCAAATGTATGAGTTATGGCATCATAAGTCTTTTTATTTAATTTGTAAGATAAGCAATTAATCATAAAATAACGAGTACTTATGTCACTTATGTACATGTCTGATGTATCACATATGATGTAATCATTGGCCTGGTTAAGGTATAAAATTATGTTCAACTTTCGTTATCAAACATTTGCATCTTCTTTAAACTGGTAGAACGATTTTTATTTCGATAAGTTCTAAACCTTTCCAATAAGTTCACATCTATTCCAATAAGTTTATATCCATTCTAACTCTCAATTTATTCAAATCCATTTCATTATATATTCAAGTTATAATTAGGTTTAATCCATTAAAATCCTCGATCGGAACAAGTTTCAATTCATTCTAATTTATTAGAGGACCAATTAAACTAATTAAAAACTTAACCTGATGAAAACTTTTAAAATCTAGAGTTTTCGAAATTTCGAAACTATGTATATATGTTGCAAGCATGAAAGTCAAAACATAATAGTACGTACAACATGCATAACCGTAAAAGTCAAAATGTAACATTTATAAAGCGTCAATATTATTATATTGCATCAAATATCAAATACAATTACTTCTTGTGTTGTTCGTAGTTTACAAGATAATCCACAGTTGCCAAGCGTTTGATGTTGAGGATTTCAATTCCTTACTCCATCCCTTTCCTCCTATATGGAAGCTAAGTATCGGAGCCTAGTATGTTTGAAAGTACTTTGCCCGTAGTTCCACTCTATAAAGCATGAAAACTTCTAAAATCCTCAGAGTTTCAAAATTTTGGACGACACTCCGAAACGCTTAGAAAACTATTTGGAAACATTTATGAAACTTGATTTTAAAATCAAAATCATTTCCCGTGTGAGAAAAATTCCATGTGATAATGTTGAGTACCTGACTACCGTTCCTCCCATGACCAGGCCATGACCCAGCTCGATCACGTGCCCAAGTTAAATTTTCCCAGATTACTTCGAAATCCTAAAAAAAGATATTAGCTTTCTACCCGTTTTCACTTGTTTTAGGTATTTCCCTTGATTTGAGAATCAATATGTAAATTTTAGGCAAATATTTTTCCGGAACACCAAAATCCCCGAAAGTGTGACTTATATATAGCTTTCATTTTCGGCTTTTGGAAGGCCCTCCAAAGCAACGACTCAAATTTCATTCACTTGCTTTTAATAACCGAAGACACACTATTGTTTTTAGCCTCTAAAAACTTGCTATGCTTCCTCTTTAATTTAACGACTTGTTTCGATACTCAAAATGTGGTGTGGGGGGGGGAGGGGGAGGGGGGAGGATGGGGTTTCCTCTACTTGAATAGCAAAATTGAGAAGAACCAAATCCATTCAAATAATTAGAAAATTTTAGAAGGAAAACTCCACCACCACCATGTACCATTCTTTCTTCTCCCTCTCTTTTTCTTGTCAAAAATGGGCCACCGTCATTCATCTTCATTTCTCACTGCAATTCCCAAGTCTCCCTTTCACCTAATCATTTTTTTAATCTTTCCTTCACTCTTTTTTACTTTCCTTTCCTATCCAAATGAAGGAAACTGATTTCTTCTTCCCCCACTTTCTTTCACCTCCCTTTCTTAATTACCTTTTCCTTCCCCTCCCTTTCCTTCCAAAAAATCCTATCCAAACAAGCTGTAAATGATTCCCGAAAAAGAGTACAGTTATCTTTTTCATTATCAAGAGACCTTCTTATGACCTTTCGAACCCTGATAAGTTGTCTGAGGACCCTCTTTAGACTTTAGTGACGCCATGTAAAATTTTTGACAATTTTTTTCGAGATCTGAAAATTTCTAAAAATTTCATATTATAGCCTTCATTTTCGATTGCCGAAGGGCTTTCTTGGGCTTCGTCTTGTTTTTTCCCTGTATTTCTCCCACGTGTTGAAGGTAACCAAGGACGTTTCAAGCTTAATTTTAGCCTTTAACAACTTGTTATCTTCCCTAAATTGACACACTTGTCTATCTGCTCTACGGGACTAGTCTATGTCCTTTCAGACCTCGTCAAGTTGCTAGATGACCTTTTTTTTGCCACAGGGGCACATTGTAAAAGTTTTGGTATTTTTTCCCGGGACTCTAGATCCTGGGAAAAAGTATGAATTATAGTCTTCTTTTTCGGTTTATGGAAGGTTGTCTTAGACTCCGCCATATTTTTTTGCGTTTTTTTTAAACACGTACGTGTAGTAGACAACCATAGGACGCCCAACACGTACCCGATTTCAGCCTTAAAAAAACTATTATCTCCCTTTTTAGAAAACTTTTGTCGTAAGGAAACAAATACATAAATAATGCAAATTAAGGATCTTACCTAACATACTATAAGCAGGGCCGTTTGAAAGGGGGTCCAAAGAGCCCGCGGCACAGGCCCCCAAATTTTAGATTTGTTTTTTTATATACCATTGCCTAAAACATATTATAAGGTCTAAATATTATTAATATAAGGACTTAATTTGATTTTTATAGAACAGGACACTTAAATTCTTTTGCCACGACCATAAAAGTTGAGCCCTAACCGATAAACACTAAGACTAAACACTTTTACATGTACTCCATGATCATCGACAACCGTTGTTTGTCAAGAATATAGTATTTCTCTAATTTCTATTAAGACTTTTTTCACATCCGATCCTGTTTGAGAGATTGATGATTGATGATGTCACATCCTCAAATGTTTATAATTCCATGATGACGTACAACGAAGTCTAGCTACATGACGCAACTCCATTACGTTGTGTTTCTGAAGATTTCTTCCCGCATTTAGGAATCCAACCATACCTCCTAACAAGTAACAACGCCTAAAATTGCCTAACATCATCAAATTGTCACTAGCTATAGCCGATTTTGAATTGAATTTACTTCAATTGGGGTCGATTCAAATTGTATGATAGTCGAGTGTGTCAATTAATTACCAAGGTAAGGATATGAATATATATTTATCAGAGTTATTAATTAAATTCACTTATATTTATATATCTGTATTATATTAGTCGTAACAATTTGACTATTTTTCCATACGGGGTTTGTCTATAAAATTTCTACAATTAAGATTTGAGAAGTAGAAATGATATTCACTCCAATATAAACCCTAGAATTGAATTGATTGACTCTTTTGCAAGCTTCCTCAACTATTTAATTATTTAGTATTTACTGTTCATAAAAAAGAAATAGCAAGATTGCGTATTTAGACTTAGAAGTAAGTTTGTTTAAGTTGGTCGATTGATTTTATAGCTAGTTGCAATTTCCTGAGCAATATTACTTTCAAACTTGCATTTTGGTGATTTTAATAGATTTGATGATATTGGTATTAATTGCAAATTTGCAGAATTTTGATTTTTCAATGTATGAGCTACTCAGTAACTGTTTTGATGGTATATATATTTTTTTTCTAGAATATAGTAATATACCTATGCAGTTTTCGCTTTTTTAAGGTGTGCCTAAACTTTTATTTTTTCTTCATGTGTGCTCTTGAATTAATTTTTTTTTCCACGTGCACCCCTAAACTAATTTTTTTTTAAGCCTACTTGATTTTTGGATTTTTTTTATTAATTTTATTTTGCAATAAATAATTCCCTAGGATAGCTTAATGCTAGTTAGTAAAACCACGTGCAAATGTTAGTATTGATAAACAATGATTAACTTAGGGATAAAATTGAGAAAAAAATAAAAGTTTAGGGTATACATTAAAAAAGTGAAAATTATGAATTTATGAGAGCATAGCTTAGAAAAACTCTTACTTTTTTTGAACTTGGTAGTTTACCTTTATTGTTTATTCGAGGGCATATTATTGTAGATGTATGATTGATTATTGTTCGAAATCTAATTATAATGTTTTTTGGTGGAAAATTTAATCGAAAGTGGCATTATTTTGGTGGTTCAGGTGTGACATGATGACGCCTAACAGACCGAAAAGGAGTGATGGTGATTTATTAGCTCTAGAAGAAGATAGGATCAGTAGTTGAAATACTGTCATTGCTTCCCACAAAAGAAGCAGTTGCTACTAGTGTATTGTCTAGGATGGAGATGGAGGCATGTTTTCACTTGGATAACTCGTTTCGACTTTGATGATTCGTCTATATCTCATTGCATTCGCTGTCCTTGTTTGATACATTCTTTCCCTACTTTCAAAATGTTTGTTCATAACGTATTGCTGGCATGTAAAGCTGAACAAATAACCACTTTTCGACTTAAACATGGGCAAGGACAATAGTATATTTGATTGTGATTGTGTCCCAATAAGATTTCCTATATATCTTTTTGGAGTGAATGAAGAATTCTGTTTTAAGTCTCCTGGTTGTAGCGAAGAATGTATCCTGGAAATTGATCTTAAGTCTTCTTTTCATGCTTGGCTGTCTTTTCCTTTGGCTCTTGAGGGGTCAGGGTACTTGATATAGGGATTCGTGTTAGGAAGCCATGTAAGTTGCCCTCGGCCATTTTCTGCTGTCAAACATTGGAGGTGTTGAAGCTGGATACTAATCTTGATCTTGAAGTTCTGTTGTCTGTGTGCTTGCCAAACTTTAAAGAGTTTCATCTCACTTCACCTTTCATTCCTAGTGATGGTTCTCTGACTAGACTAGTTTCGAGCTGTCTGATCCTTGAAAAATTGAATCTTAAATGTACAATAGAATCAGTGCATCCTGTAGAAATATCGTCAGTCTCTTCGTAGTTTAGTTTTGTACGTGCGTCCTAAGTGGTACGAATATTTGCCCAAAATTAAAGAAGCAAACTATTACTTGATGTTCCTCATTTAGAGTATCTATACTATTGGGATAATTTGGTGGTGGTGTATTCCATTAATAATCTGAATGCACTTGTCGAAGCTGAAGTTTCTGTTATTTGTTGCTTTGATAAAACCCATGATCCTGAGGATGTACGTTGCCTTGTCAGCTCATTGTGTAACGTTCGTCGTTTGAAACTCTCCTCGTACTGTGTTGAGGTTTGCCCATTGATTCCTTTCCTTCTTTTGTCTACGTTTTAAAAAATATCACTCCTTTTTGTCAGTCTTATGGCTGATGCTATGGTCTTTGTTCTAGGCTATGCAAATTTGTGAAGCAAGGCATGAGCTGCCTGTCTTTCGCAATCTAACTCATTTGCAGCTGGGGTGTTCTGGTTTCTATAAATGGAGTGACCTGTTACTCGAGTTGTTTAATGGTGCTCCTTCACTTACAATACTTGAATTCCCATCGGTGAGTATGATTTTTATTTTTAAATTCGTATGTATGTCATTTGCAGTTTCATCCTTGATTGAGGTTTGTGTGATTGCTTTATATTTAACTATCAATACCCTTGTTAAAGGGGAGTGACGGCTTTATCAATCTCGTTGTGGCAGGGGATCGTCTTTTCTGCTGATGAAAATTGTTTTGATTTTAAACCTTATGAAGTGTTTGCTGACGATTGCCAGTTGTTGGGTAGTTTAAAAACAATCCCATCTTGTTTAAAGTTTCATCTCAAAAAAATCATAATAAAGAGATACCTTCTGTCGCAACCCGAACTAGATATAGTTAGATATTTTCTGACAAGTGCATTGGTTTTGGAAGAACTAATTGTGGTTTGTGAAACTTCAGTGCCAATGGCAGATAGGGTATTGTTTGTTACCCCATTGCAAAAGCTGCCAAGAAGCTCGGTGACTTGTTCAATAAAGGTTCAGTGATTTTGGCATTCATAATGTGGCACTCCCTACTGAAATTCAGGCTCGGATTTGGGCTCAGGCTTGAGCTCGTGATGGGCATAATTGGTTATGGTAGTTGTGTTTGAGGACATTGGCAGCAATAATAATTCTCTTTTGTAGGTTTGTTGTTATTTATCTAATTTCGATTGCAACGTAGAATGAGTGTGTAGAGTTATAGACCTTTGTGCTAGCTTGATTCATCATTTGTTGTGATTTAGTTGCTTTGACCTTGTGGTTAAAGTTATAACTGGGGTGTATAACTTTCACTATGTATTCTCATTATGGTAATGCATTTCTTGTTACTTATCAACCGCTTTGCCTGCATCAATATACTTTTGCACATCTCCATTTTTAGCATTAAGATTGTGTCTTGATGCTTGTCGTGTCTTTAGCTTCTCGGCGGCCATGAGGAATGACTGTTCTGCAGGAAATATCTGAGTGATATGATAAAGAGTAAAGACCGAGTTGCAAGATAGATGCACCAGAGCTGTGTGGTGCATGGTATAGCCTTCTTAATGTTTTTATTGGTTAGCCTTAACCTCACATAATCAGTATAGACCAAAAACAAGCGATAAAAAGTTATATATATTCGATGTTGGACATAAATAACAAAGAAAGACTTGAGATTTTGATTATAGAATTAGAAATACAAGAACATCCCAATTTCACACCATTCACTAACATCTCTTACAATACAATGCTATACTAAAATTCTGGTAACAAAAGCTAACCCCCCATCCCCCTACTTTCTTTCAACCCAAATGATCAGCTTTTACGATCATCAATCCGGCTAATCGGCTGGATTGAGTACATGCAATAATGCATTGGCAAAGTGGCCTAATATTGAAAAATGTTTCAGCTATTTTCTGTTCTTTGGAAAAGGCTATAAGAGGGAAGACCCCTTCGGATAGTTCAATCAAATGCTATTATCCACAGTTTTATGTGGTTTCGGAGTTTCGGAAAAAAATTGCAAAACCTTTACGTGGTGCCTGTATGGTTAAAATATAAACTAAGACCAGACAATTTGAGGTTAAAAGTCTTTAAGAGGGATGATAACAAGTTTATATTGGTACTCAGAAAAACTGTTTTTCTGTTCTTTGGAAAAGGGCATAAGAGGAATGATAAAATGTGTATAGGGGCCGAAGCGGGTCATGGAGAATCTTATGGCAGTCCATAGCACGTGGTAGAAAAAGGGCAAAAATAAGACGGGGCCCCGGAAGGCTCTTCCAAATGCCTCAATCAAAGACTATTATCCGATGTTGTTTGAAGTTCCGGGGTCCAAGAAAAAAGTTGCCAAAAAATTTCTGTGGTGCTCTTATGGTTAAAATATTAACCTAGACAAGGTGATTTGTGGTGAAAAAAAGGCCGTAAAAGGGATGAAAAAAATTTTATATATGTTCCCGGAAAAAGTTGTTTTTATGTACTTGGAAATGGTCATAATTGGGATCATAATAGGGTTTTTGGGGCCAAAACCAATCGTGGGGAATCTTGTGGTGGTCCATAACACGTGGCAAAAAAATAGGATGAAAATATAACGGGGCCCAGGAAGGCCATTTCAGAGGCCACAATCAAAGGCAATACAATTTTTTAGGTTCCGGGTCCTAGAAAAAAGTTGCAAAAACTTTCTAGGGTTTCTGTATGGTAAGAATATGAACCCAGGTTAGGGGTGAAAAGGCCTTAAGAGGGATGATAACAAATTTATAGAGCGTACTAGAAATAGTTGTTTTTCCGAGGCCAGAAGAGGAATGATAATACATAGCTCGTGGAGTCCTTTCGTTGCCCATAGCTCGTGGTAAAAAAAAAGCTAAAATAAGGCTGGACCTTGGAAATCTTCTCCGAAGGCCTTAATGAAAGCTTATTATCCACTGTTTTTTAAGGTTTTGCATGAGGTCCCAAAAGCTTATTATCCACTGTCTTTTAAGGTTCTGAGGTTCCAAAAAATTGTTATAAAAACTTTCCAGGGTACCCGTATGGTGAAAATATTAATCCAGACCAGGTGATTGGGGTGAACAGACCTTAAGAGGAAAAATAACAAATTTTTAAAGGGCCCCGGAATAATTGTTTTTTTGTTCTTTGGAAAAGGCCATCCCTCACACATTTTTTGGGTTTGTAACCAAGCATGGGGAGTTATGTAGTGGTACACGTACAACATTTTGTAAAAAATAGGGTGAAATTAAGACAGGGCTCGGGAAGCCCCTCAGGGGCCTCAATCAAAGAGTATTGTCCACTGTGTTTTGAGGGTCCATGGTCCCCAAAAAAATTGTGCATAAAAACTTTTTGGGGTGTCCATATGGTTAAAATATGAATTTAGACAACGTGGGGTGAAAAGGCCGTAAGAGAGATGATAACAAGTTTATATAGGTTTCCGGAAATAGCTGCTTATCCATTATTCGGAAAAGGTCATAAGAGGGATGGTAATAGGTTTTTAGGGGCCGAATTGAAATCGACCGTGTGGAGTCCCGTGTTGGTCCATAGTACATGGTAAAGAAATAAGGTTAAAGAAGACGAGGCCCGAAAAGGACCCTTGGGATGCCTCAACTAAAGGCTATTATCAACTCTTTTTTGAGATAACGGAGTTCCAAATACAAAGTCGCCAAAAAAATTCCAGGGTGCCCGTATGGTTAAAATATAAACTCAGACAAAGCAATTTGGGACAGAAAAGTCGTAAGAGGGATGATGACAAGTTTATATAAGTTCACATAAAACGCGCTATTTTTTCGTTTCGTCGAAAAAGACCATAAGAAGGATGATAACAAATTTTTAGAGGCTGAAACCGATCGTGGGGAGTCTTGTGGTGGTCTGTAACACGTGGAAAAAGATAGGACGAAAATAAGACGAGGTTTGGGAAGCCCCTCCGAAGGCCTTACTTAAAGGAATTCACTATTTTTTCAAGTACCGGAGTCCCGGAAAAAAGTTTCCCAGACTTTATGGGGTGCCCGTATGGTTAAAATAGAACCCAGTCAAGGTGATTTGTGGTAAAAACATCATAAGAGGGATGAAAATAAGTTCATATAAAATCGCAAAGAAGTTGTTTTTTTTGCTCTTCAGAGGTCATAAGAGGGATTATAACAGGTTTTTAGGGGCCGAAACCGATCGAGATGACTCTTGTGGTGGTCCACAGCATGTGGAAAAAACAAGGCGAAAAATAAGACTAGGCTTGGAAAGGCCCCTCTAGACGCCTAAATTAAAGGCTATTGTCAACTTTTTTTGCGGTTCTAGGGTCTTGGAAAAAAGTTGCAAAAAACTTTTCAGGGTACTCAAACGGTTACCCATGCAAGGCGGTTAGGGGTGAATAGGCCTTAGGAGAGATGATAACAAGTTTTTAGAGGGTCTCGAAAATAGTTGTTTTTTCGTTCTTTGGAGAAGGCCATAAGAGGGATGAAAACATATTTTTGGGGCTGAAATCGATCGTGTTGAGTCCTGTGGTGGTATATATAAAAAAGATAAGGAGAAAATACGACGAAGCCCGGGGTGGTAAAAATTTTTCGGGGTGCCCGTATGGTTAAAATATGAACCCAGACAAAGTGATTTGGGGCGAAAAGGTTGTAAGAGGGATGATACGAAGTTTTTATAGGTTCACAAAAAAAATTTGTTCTTTCCCTTTTTTGGAAAAAATCCATAAGAGGGATGATAACAGGCTTTTAGGGGGTCAAAACTGATCGTGTGAAGTCATGTTGTAGTCCATAACACGTGATAAATAAACGGGACAAAAGTAGGACGGGGCTTGGGAAGGCCCCTCTGGATGCCTGAACCAAAGGTTATTATCCATTGTTGTTTGAGGTGCCGAGGTCCTCAAAAAAAAAATTTGCCAATAACTTTCCGGAGTGTTCATATGATAAAAATTTGAACCCATACTAGGCGATTTGGGGTGAAAAAACCTTAATAAAGATGATAACAAAATTTTATAGGATCTTGAAAATTAAATAATTGTTTTTTCGTTCTTCAAAAAGTGTCTTAATAGGCATGCTAACACATTTTTGGGGGCTAAAACCGATCTTAGGAAGTCCTATGGTAGCCCATAGAACGTGGTAAAAAAAAACAGGAAGAACATAAGAGGAAGCCCGGGAAGGCCCCTCTAGAAGCCTCAATCAAAGGCACCTATCCACTTTTTTTGAGGTTATGAGATCCAGGGAAAAAAGTTGCCATAAACTTTATGGGGTTCCTGTATGCTAAAAATATGAACCAGAGCATGCAATTTGGGGTGGAAAGGCTGTAAGAGGGATGATAATAGGTTTTTATATGTTGCCGAGAAAAAAAAAGTTTTTCGTACTTCAAAAAGGACATAAGAGAGATAATAACAGGTATTTAGGGGCAAAAACTGATCGTGGAGAGACCTGTGGTCGGTAAAAAAACAGGGCGAAATTAGTCTAGGTCCAGGAAAGTCCCTCCGAATGCCTTAATCAAAAGCTATTATCCACCGTTTTTGGATTCCGGAGTCCCTAAGAAATTTTGCCAAAAATGTTCCATGGTGCCTGTATGGTTAAAAACTTAAAATATCAACTCCGATATGACGATTTGGAATGAAAAATCCATAAGAAGGTGAAAAATCCGTAACAGGGATGATAACATCTATCCCTATATTCTTATCAAATATTTGACAAGATTATCAAAATTGTCATATAAATTACATGGCAAATATATCAATAAAGTTCTTAACTTTAAATTTGTAGACCAAAACAAGCCATTAAAAAGTTATTAGATGGACTTCATAAAAAGTTCAGATTTTCATTGTTGAATCAATTATACAAGTTCCAATTTCACACCATTGCCTTACATCCTGAAAAACCTCTCCTACAATGCAATGCAATGCAATGCTATACTAAAAAATCTTGGTAACACTAACCCAATAGATCAGATCTCATGATCATCAACCCGGTTGATCAAGTACATGTCAAAACACATTGGCAAAGTGGCTAAATACTGAAATTTTTTGGAAGAATACTCTGTAACCATTTAATCAAACTAGGATCTGAACTGACCATCTATACATCTCCTCCTGTGGTATGGGGAGTATTAGGGTCAGTAAACCAGTTTCTGAATCGTACTTGAAGTCAGTCTCTGCACTATCAACATTGCACTTGGATGGGGTCTGGGATGAGTATGCTCCAAAACGGCCACATCCCCTCACTTTAAGCTTGATAATTGCCTGAGAGTGCTCAGTTTTCTCGTCAGATGATGGATAAACTTGAACATCAAACTCGTCTACTGCCCCACTGCTGTTGTACATATCAAGAAGGCCAATTGGTGTAAATGAGATGTTGCTTTTGATTTCCTGCACAAAATCGACAATGGGATACTGCTTTAGCAAATACTATTGAGTAGGGGTGACAATGGGATACTGCTTTAGCAAATACTATTGAGTAGGGGTGACAGTCACATGAGAAAAAAGCAATCCTCCTAGAGAGAAATGTACAAGCAGGTATTTACCTTCAAGGGGCAAAAATGGAAGAGTTCGTATTCTAGGACCTTAAGAGTCACAGGCAGTGAAGTTCCTTTTGGTAATCGAACCAACTCCCCTGAATAAACAAGCTGGTGTTAGAAACTTGGAATACATGTTAATATAAATGGCAGACCTAAAACAGTACTGTAATTGGCCTCTATGCCTCACAACAAAAATGAACATCCCCCCCCCCC
>PYUH01000019.1:639659-674068 GCA_016808085.1 Suaeda aralocaspica
CCCCCCCCCCCCCCCCCCAAAACTCCTTCCCTCCATTGCATTGTTTTTAATACACGTTACCTGATCGGTACATATATACAATCACTTCCCCATTCCAGTCAGGCCCAGCAACTTCAGCAATGGAATCAACATCAATGGCTTGAACAGAACCAGTGAGGGTTCCAGGAGTGGTATCATGTATGCGGGTCTTTTTCTCAATCCTGCACCAACCAGCACCTTGGCAGTTGAATACACCAACAACACCAGAAAATTTGTTTATGTTCCAAATTTTGAGCAAACTGCAATGCAATAACATTAATTAGACACAAGTGTAACATTGTTATAACCGTAAAATTTAAGTATAAGAAAACATGAAATATAACATATATACCTAGTTCCATCTCTTGCTGGGTCATTGAAGAGGCAATCACAAGTAGGCCTTCCAGGCAGCCGAGCTCGAAGCACAGACCCATCAGGGAGAACTAGCTTCCTCAGAAGCTCAAAATTGTGATTTGCGGGCTTGTCACTGTAGAGTAAAAGAAACTTAATACTCATAATAACCCTTAATAGATCACATCAACCAATTCAACTATTTTCTATAGACCACATTGCTCCCTTATCAGACATTTAATAGCTTTATAAAAAGAAAGCATTACAAAGCATCTCTTACCTCACGTAAATAGGACAACCACCAACAGCTCGAGCTGCTGCGTGATAATCGGCAGCTGGGTGCAAACTCTGCAAAGCAAATTTCTTAGTGTTAGTGCGTCGACCACAATTAGGCAGCCAAATACATCGACGATGGCCCTATGGATGTTCAAGAAAAAGTAGGATAGCTAAAAAAATTGTACTTACATGAAACATATCCCAATCTGGTAGCATGAACTCTCCGAGGAATATGGAGTTATAAGCTACAGAGGAAATGTGTATGGTATGAGAAGCTGGATCCCGAGGGTAGAAATCGTCAGAAGCCCTCACAACAGCAGTCTGCTTGGTGCTATATATTCCATCAGTGTTATGACACATGCAAGAAATGCATCCATTATCAGGGAAGTTCCTTGCAACTGAGGCTTCAAGGGCCTGGTGGTAGGCACGGGTAAGGGAAACTCTTCCACCATGTCCAGCACCAAGGGTTTCAATAATATTCTGCACATCAACTTTGACACCGTCTACTCCACACGAAGCAAGATATGCATGGAGCTCATTGTAAAAATCAAAGACTTTCTTTGGATGGACTAAACCAAGACCATGAACAGAGAGGCTATCCATCACAACATCTGGCTGGTTACCCAATATACCAGGAGACTGAACTGGGTATGCCAAGGCAGTATCGTAGTGTTCCATACCAGCAGCTGCTGGTTTAACTCCGCCCCAATATCCAGCTAGAGCATGCCACACATAGACATTCCTGGAGTTCAGGTGCAAATGAATAACAGAGAAAATTGACGACAGCTTCAACTAAAAAACAGTACTAATTAAAAAGTACGACTGTATTTACATTTTTTTTTTCTAAATTTCCATGAGTTTCTAATGTTACGAAACATATTCAAAGTCATAAAAAGCCTTAAAAATAATTTTGTGCATGAGAAGTTCCATCATTTATACACAATGCTCTTATTCTTCAGAAAAAAAAAAAAATCAGGTAAAGAAAGCAATCATACTCCAATGACTAATCATTTGCTATGCTACTATATTTCACGTGTTTCTTGGATAAACAACGCATCAAACATAAGAAGCTCAAGGGAAAACGAAATAAGATATAGGGACTCACAAGAGTCATTATACTGATTTTAGTAAAGTGCAAACATAAAATTCACCAAGGCAACAAGCTTATCCATTAAGGCTAACATGAAACAAATACGGAGTACTGTTAAACTATACTAGTCAGCATTAGTTAGGAGGTTGTTATTTTGTAACAAACTCATGTATCCTACTTACAAGTTGTATAAATAGGACAGTTAGAAACAGTTGACTAATGGTAATGTTTCCCACAAATAATAAAAACAGAAGCTTTGATTTTCTTCTCTACATCGAGCTCTCAAGTTCTCATCAATGGCTTCTCTCATTCATTTTCTTCCACCTTAAACACTAATTCTAACAAGTACTAAATCATGAAGTGAGGAATCACTCATTAATCTGGACTACTTACTTCACATTGTGGCGTTGCTTAGCTTCATCTACAACATGCTTCAAACCTGGGATAGGATTATTGTCTTCACCATTTTTTTTGTTTTGGAACTTGTCATTCTCTTTGATTCCAGTTAATCTGTTAGCAAACCTACAAAAGAAAAAATTGCACCAAGTTTTTTAGTAACTATTTAAAGCATAGCAAGTCCCAATTGAATAAACATCAACCTTAATAGCCTCAAGTAATATTTTTTTTATTTTTTTTGAATTACTTTCTAGAGAGGATATAGCAGTTTAAGGAGCTAATACTCATCCCAGCACGAGCAACATATTTTAAGTTCTACAAGCCTTTATGGAAAGATTTGTAGCTAATGCTATTCAATAGAGTTCCAAGTCAGTAATTTGCTAGCATTTCAAGTAAAAGAATAAGAGCAGGCACTTACTGTGCCCCTTCTTGCACAACAGAGTTTTCATCTTTAACAATTTCATTTCCTATCTGCTGCCAGCCATCATCGATGATCAAGAACCGAGGTGGGGCTCCACCCTTCGACAAGCTGCGATAAGCAGTGATTTAGAGTTGAATTTCTTTGTGCTAGGCAGTTAGCGGCATGAATCACTATAGAAGCATTAATTCATCACAATACCTTTTCAGGCCTTCTTCAACACCTTCTGCTGTGACGTCGGTGTAGAAAGCATCCCACGTACACCAGCCAAACCAATCAACAAAACTAGGCAACTGGAGGGAACTATCACAAGTTAGTTAAAACTTTAAAGAACCTGCAGTTTCTAGGGATAATGCCCTCGGGCACTATCAAAAGAGATTGCTAACCTTTTTCTTTTCTCGATGACGGAAGGTTTGCATGTGTTTCTCAACAGCCCTGCAAGACAACAATATTGAGAGCTCTTTTCCTGCCAACTTAAACACCCACTTAAATATGTAGGTCCTAAATATGTAGGAGCAAGTTTTAACAAGCCTAATCCCAAGTACTTTCTCAGTGTTTTGCATAATCTAAATACCGAATTCCAAGAGCTTTTTTGCATAACTAAATCCTAAAGTAACTGTTTTAGATACAAATTAAAAGTCAGAGAAAACTTTTAAAGTAATTTAATTGCTGTGATGATCCAATTTCTAGATCAGCATCCCCTATGTAATTGTCATAAATTCATCATAAGCATTTCAATAAGAATTTACTAAAGAAAACACGTGTAAGAGTAAGAAAGGCACTCACTTAACAGCTTGGTTGATAACTTCGTAAGGATTGGTCCCAGCATGCATGTAAACAAGATGAAGCCCCTGGGAGCTCTGAACTGCAGTATCCCCTGTAACCGCAAAAAGCAAATTCGTATCTGATCTTTCGGACGCTATTTATATCCGAAATGCAAGTAAGTTGACCTATATGAAGGATTTCAATAACAGTTTGGCTGTTCCATTTCTGCATCTTGGTAGTAGGTGAATTAATGACACATTGACAGCTGCACTACTACTATGTTATTCAGACACCAGCATCCCAATTTTGAGGTAGAATCTCAAGGAGTCTGCATGTTTGTAATGAAAGCACAAGCAGAAAGTATGGGCTGGAGATGTAAAGAGGATGATTTCTCCATGTACTCCAGATTAACAGTAATTCTATTTGACCAATTTTCCACCTTGTTGAGTTTGCAATATGATAGCTTCACCCATACTTTGCAAATTTAGAAAGTAGTCTACCCAAGTTTATCCCGTGAAAAACATAAAGACAAGTACATGCATGGCTTTATACATGCTGGCCAGTCATGCAAGAAAGAGTAAACACTAACATGGCCAAGATCGACTCACCACTCTCCATGCAAATCTCTATCTCATTTTTCTCATTCCCTTGCAGAACAGCTCGGAATTGTCCCTCCAGAAGGGGAAGAAATACCGTGTATATGGTCGGTGAATCTTCTGCTTCACCTTCTGCAGTGGCATCGCCGCTCTCTACAATCATAAATTGTGTTTCCAGGGGAACATCTTTTCCACATTTCCCCATTCTCTGAGTCATCCACCACAGCTTGAACCGGAAACAACACATAAACCGCAGATCCCTGCCACATCCAACACACACGATGTTATCATCTCTACAAAAAAATAGCATACAGGCCATCCTTTCCTGAGAAACAACAGAAGAAACAGAACTGTATGCGCATGCGTAAATGAAGTGTACGTTTGTTTTGAGACAGAAGAAGAACAAACAGAAATTACAGCATATCATTTCTTTAGTGAAGTGTACTTCTTGGCCAATAGTACTACACGGCATATCAATTCAAGTCCCACTCCTTTAATGTCATCTTTACTAAGGCTGCTAAGGTTCTCATATAATATTACTGTCAATTTCCCCAACATTAGGCACAACCGTACAAGGATCAGTTCGCTACACAAGTTTGAACATCTATACAGAGCATAATGAACCACCACATAAAGGAGGTCCATGACACTATGACAGGCTCCTAATTAACAACCACTATGTTAAGCTCAGATGCGGCCCTTTTACACAGTAAGCTTGATTTATTTTCTTCTATAGTTCTATAATTTTATACCATATTAATGGTTTGGTCTGTTCAATTTATTTCGACTTAGCTTATTGTTTTGACCTATCAAGGCTTATCAACACTAGTTTTAGCTTAATTTATGAAATAAGTGAACAAAGAATCTAAAAGACAGAACATATCCTTACAACAAAGTGTATCTTTATATAATTTTCATTAAGCTAAAAATAAAAGAAAAAAGGAGGGATGAAGATGCATACTCTAAAGTACCCATGGGAAACACATGAAGACATTTGCTCTTGGCAGCCGAGGCACCAATGAAAGAACCGGCACTGAGACCAACACCTGAGCCAGGGGTCAAAATTATGTTGTCTGGCACCCCTTTCAATATGGTCTTCCCATGAACTACAAGGTTACCATTGTTGATTGAAATCTTTGGTGTAATTGTCATTTTTGGCTTTAATTAACTGCTCCAACGTATATATTCAACAATTTAATTCAAATATTAGCAATTCAAACTATAACATTGTACAAACAAATTGCATATACAAGTACAATTCAAAAATCGACCTTAAAATTGTATGTACAAACAAAGTTATACTACAGCCATTTCATAATAGATGAAACAATTTCACTTTTGAACTATTCATATCATTAACTTTTACCGAGATTTGATAACTACATACATACAAAAACATATCCAAATGGTATCTCATTGTATTTGTGTCATCAAATACGGAGTACTTCACTAAAATGAAATTTTTATAATTTTTAAATATGTATAATCATATATACTCCCTCCATTTTCTTTTTCACGTTTCCCGATAAACAAACTTCAAAAATAAACATTTTGAGTTATATATAAGGAAAAAATATAAAAATTATATATCTGCAAAATATTGATCGAGACGAAACAAAGAAGATCCTATATGACTATATTTTTCGTTACATATAAAATATCAAAGTGAGTCAAAATTACACCATCAAAAGTGCTGAAAACCCTAATGTAGCAAGTAATTTGCAATTGAGGGAGTATATTTAGTAATAAGAATATTGCATTGTCGTATCGGCATGCATAGAAGTGGATTTCTTTGAAATCAAAGAAAATACCTATATGTTGCACATTTCTTGAACCGGGGGTAGTAATATTATTACACAGATAAGGAGACATGGGGACGCCCCACGTGCAATTACAAAGAAGTGCACTACAGAAGTAAGTCCCACGATATTTTGGTTGGAAAACAAGATTTTTCTAGAGAAGAGCCGATGACAACGAAATAACTAAAAATTGGAGAAGCAAGGGGGTGCTTAGTAGGTGGGAATGCGAATTTTATTCCCATATGAGCCCAATTCCCATATTTGGTGAGATAGAATGGGATTACATAAGAGAAAGAGAATGGGAATAAGGTCATGTTCTCCTCGACTTATTTTTACTTATTTTCAGTAGAAATAAGTTCAGTTCAACAAAAATAAGTTCAGACAGCAAAAATAAGTTCAGACAGCAAAAATAAGTTGGTGAGAACAAGGCCTAAAAACGGTGAATTGCCACCTTTTCATTACTTGGTGGAGGCAAGTACAAAGAAGGGAATAGATTTATAATGTAAAATGACAAAAATGTCATTACAAGAAAGGTAGGAAATGCTGGTGGGGTTATTATAGTAATTTCATAATTTATTCCTAATCTATTCCAAATTCTATTCTCTATCCGTATCAAACATGGAATTGTGAGGGTGTTTGTTTGGAGGGTTAGGAAGGAAGGGATAAGGATAAGTGATGAGGGATTTGACAAGTGTTTTGTTTGTTTGGATGGATAGAGATATTGAAGGGAATGGGAATAAGGATAAAATAGATAGTTATCCTTCAAAAATAATACCTAAGAGGGAGTGGTATAAGGGGGATAAGTTTAATGATTCAAAAGACGATTTTACCCTTAGTGAAAGAGAAGGATAAATAAGAAATTTAAATAAGGGTAATTATGTAATTTTTTTTGTTATC
The DNA here is from genome assembly GCA_016808085.1 of Suaeda aralocaspica. NCBI lineage: Eukaryota > Viridiplantae > Streptophyta > Magnoliopsida > Caryophyllales > Amaranthaceae > Suaeda > Suaeda aralocaspica. Next base: position 646,266 of record PYUH01000019.1, read on the forward strand.
CTAATTTAATTCCTTATTCATATCAAACAAGGAATTGTGTATTCATATCAAACAAGGAATTGTGTTAGTTTTATCTTTGTCTCACCTACTAATTCCCTACCCCAATCCCACATTTTTATCTCTATCCCTCAAAACTAAACGCCCCGTGAGAATTTTTCGTCTATTCCCACTCTTCTATTCTCAATCCCACTCCCACCCTGTATACCTGAATTCTCATCCTCACTTGCCAATCGCCCCGCAAAAGTCATGAAATGGACATAAAATTGGGGCTTTCTAAAACCATAATTTCACATGAATATTATGAAATTATGATCAAAAGTGTAAAACACACATAAACAGCCGAAATAACGGAGAATTAAATCCTTTCAAGTTCTATAATTTTGCTTTACTTCAGTATTAAAGAAAAACATTTATCGAAATCTACAAATAGCAAGTAGCCGAAAGCTCAAGCTTAAGCTCAAACACAAGCATATACATAATCAATTTCAAATCAAACCGCAAAATCAAATTTCTTTTAATTCATATTACCTCCATTTTTTCAGTCGCAACAAAAAAAAAAAATATATATATATATATATTTAATAGGACAAATATAATATTCATTTGTTGCAACTAAAAAAATCGAGCTGAACCGACCCCAAGTATTTCCTTGCGGAAAAAACAGAGCAACAATTTCAATTAAGTTCACAAACAAAACAATCTGATGATTAAATCATTGATTTTAAGCTCAAAATCTCCAGAAACAAGTAAAAATCATTTCGCAATTAGCTCAAAAATTTGCAAATCACAAACTATTAATTCAAACAAATCATTAATTAAATTAGAAAAGGCTATAAAATTAAGGTGTAACACAAAAAAATTGAATAAAGGAAAACTTACATAATAGTCTTTAACAAATTGAATTTGAGATTTAATTTCTGAAAAAAATGTGAGAAAAAATGCAAATCTTCAAATTGAAAGCTTTCAGAGTTTAAGCTATTTATATAAGTGATGAAAGTGGAGTTTGTAAGCTTGCATGTTAAGTGATTGTGACACGTGGACGGGTAGGCTTTGTTTGCTTTTTGTTAGGGATTTTTATTACTCCCTCCGTTTTTTTTTACTTGCTAAAACTCTCACATATTTTAGTTCAATGTAGCAAGTAAATAAAAACAGAGGGAGTATTATTATTATTATTATTATTATTATTATTATTATTATTATTATTATTATTATTATTTNGGCAAGTACAAAGAAGGGAATAGATTTATAATGTAAAATGACAAAAATGTCATTACAAGAAAGGTAGGAAATGCTGGTGGGGTTATTATAGTAATTTCATAATTTATTCCTAATCTATTCCAAATTCTATTCTCTATCCGTATCAAACATGGAATTGTGAGGGTGTTTGTTTGGAGGGTTAGGAAGGAAGGGATAAGGATAAGTGATGAGGGATTTGACAAGTGTTTTGTTTGTTTGGATGGATAGAGATATTGAAGGGAATGGGAATAAGGATAAAATAGATAGTTATCCTTCAAAAATAATACCTAAGAGGGAGTGGTATAAGGGGGATAAGTTTAATGATTCAAAAGACGATTTTACCCTTAGTGAAAGAGAAGGATAAATAAGAAATTTAAATAAGGGTAATTATGTAATTTTTTTTGTTATCCTAATTTAATTCCTTATTCATATCAAACAAGGAATTGTGTATTCATATCAAACAAGGAATTGTGTTAGTTTTATCTTTGTCTCACCTACTAATTCCCTACCCCAATCCCACATTTTTATCTCTATCCCTCAAAACTAAACGCCCCGTGAGAATTTTTCGTCTATTCCCACTCTTCTATTCTCAATCCCACTCCCACCCTGTATACCTGAATTCTCATCCTCACTTGCCAATCGCCCCGCAAAAGTCATGAAATGGACATAAAATTGGGGCTTTCTAAAACCATAATTTCACATGAATATTATGAAATTATGATCAAAAGTGTAAAACACACATAAACAGCCGAAATAACGGAGAATTAAATCCTTTCAAGTTCTATAATTTTGCTTTACTTCAGTATTAAAGAAAAACATTTATCGAAATCTACAAATAGCAAGTAGCCGAAAGCTCAAGCTTAAGCTCAAACACAAGCATATACATAATCAATTTCAAATCAAACCGCAAAATCAAATTTCTTTTAATTCATATTACCTCCATTTTTTCAGTCGCAACAAAAAAAAAAAATATATATATATATATATTTAATAGGACAAATATAATATTCATTTGTTGCAACTAAAAAAATCGAGCTGAACCGACCCCAAGTATTTCCTTGCGGAAAAAACAGAGCAACAATTTCAATTAAGTTCACAAACAAAACAATCTGATGATTAAATCATTGATTTTAAGCTCAAAATCTCCAGAAACAAGTAAAAATCATTTCGCAATTAGCTCAAAAATTTGCAAATCACAAACTATTAATTCAAACAAATCATTAATTAAATTAGAAAAGGCTATAAAATTAAGGTGTAACACAAAAAAATTGAATAAAGGAAAACTTACATAATAGTCTTTAACAAATTGAATTTGAGATTTAATTTCTGAAAAAAATGTGAGAAAAAATGCAAATCTTCAAATTGAAAGCTTTCAGAGTTTAAGCTATTTATATAAGTGATGAAAGTGGAGTTTGTAAGCTTGCATGTTAAGTGATTGTGACACGTGGACGGGTAGGCTTTGTTTGCTTTTTGTTAGGGATTTTTATTACTCCCTCCGTTTTTTTTTACTTGCTAAAACTCTCACATATTTTAGTTCAATGTAGCAAGTAAATAAAAACAGAGGGAGTATTATTATTATTATTATTATTATTATTATTATTATTATTATTATTATTATTATTATTTAATTAACCTTTGAGTGATTGGGGAGAAAAAGAAAAATATCAAGGTAATTTGTTCAATATTTGTTATTTCTTACTTTTAAAGGTTGGAAAATTGGATAGATCTTGAATTTTCCAAGCATTCAATGATTTAAGTTGATTAGCATTAGAAAATGGTTTAAGTTGTTAAGGTAATTGTCCCTATAGCCCTTAATGATTGGAGGTGAATTCTCATCTATGATTAATGATTGGGCTTTTTTGATCCATAAGTATCATTTTTTTATTGGTTTGATCTTGATTTTTTTTGTGGCGAAGGGTTATTATAGGTTGGATTAGATTCTTGCATTATGCGCATGGAATATGATCGAAGGTATGTGGCTTAATCACAACAAAATAATTTAAAAGTGAAGTAAGAAAAACTTATTGGAGATTTGAAATCATGATCTCGAGTTCATTATCAGAGTCATGAGAATGAACTCTTTCCACTAAACCAAATGAGCAAGCTTCAAATCCAACTAGAATTTAGTTCTCGTTAAGCCTTAATTTATTTATATATAAACTGCGCAAGCTCCTCAAAATGTGTTTTGAAATTCTTATCATCATTACTTATGGACAACACATATAATACATACAGTTATGGAGTAACCATTTGTTGTCTCGTAAATTATGTACCAATTGTGTGTCACTCACACTCACTCTAATCGGTTAAACTTAATAATACCATAACTAATTTTATTTTTTGAATTTAAATTAAAATAAAATCTAACCAATAAAATTAAGGAGCACACAAGTGATACACATTATGGGATTGAAAATTTGGAATCACAGTTACATTAAAATTGTATCACATAGAGAGTTCTTTTGAACCTCAAATCAATTCATTTCTACCCAATTTATATTGAGTTTAACTTTCAATTTAGTGCATGCTCACTTAGTTTAAAAGAACGAATAGGGTTTAAATATTTGATAATGCTTACTTAAAAAATTAGATTTGATATGAAGAACCAAGATTAAACAAAATATGTTTAGACAACACATATATGCCGTGTACACGTGAAAATATTTCCTCATTAGATAATTGCGAGATCACCGGTGAGATGGTTTTTTTTTTTTTAAAATATATATAAATAAATAAATAATTCATGATATCAAAATAATTGATGAACAACTTAAACCAAATACTTCGTATTAAGCAAGTACAATCGATTAAATTGGCAAACCCACCCCATTGTTATCACAAGGTACGTAGTATTTTAATTGACATAATTAAGATCATCTTGCCAAAGCATACAATTATACACTTTGCTCGTACTCCACTACTCCATACAATATTTATTGTAGGATTATGCCAAATACAACATCTATCAGCTTTAATTTTAAGATGCTTTACAAAAGTCGTACATATATTTAAGTTGGTTGAAATTTAATTTTGTGCCTAAATAATGTGTTGTTTGAATATATTATTAAATAACTAGAATTATGGCCCGGGCAATGCCTCGAGTCGGCTACAATTATCAAATACTACCTCCGTTTTTTTAGTTGCAACATTTCAAAAGGTTCACTATTCATCTTTTAAGCTTTGCTTTAATTTTATGATCAATGTATGAAGAGTAATATAGTCAATATGGATGTCATTTGATTGTTCTTAGCATGCACTTTGTTAATATCTAGTTTTCATAATTTATACACATTTATAATTAGAGTTATAAATTGTTAAAAATTTATCTCGGCAAGTGTGAAAAGTGAAATGGTACGGTACAACTAAACAAAAACAGAGGACGTATGTTTTTGCTTGTTTTTCATAATGTGTTTTTTGTTTAGTGTGAAATTAGATTGCATGCATTGTAAATAAGTTAACAATTAAAAAAGCAAAACAATTATAAAAGACTTCGGTAAAAATAACAATGTTATAGTTTTGGTGCAAGTGAACAAACGATACAAATCAAAAACTCATACCATATGATTACAAGACTTTATCATCCATTAATGTTAAATATTAAACATTAAATTTATTATGGATTGGTGGTTAAACTTTCACATTTTGTTTCAAATGTTTTGAAATCGATTCCTAATAGTTACACATGATTTGTATTTTAATTTATGCATCGTAAAGCGTGACATGTGCCACATTCATTAGCGAGCGCCATGTGGCATAGTTTCATTGATAACGACACCCGTTAATATATTATATAGATTCTTCTTACTTTAATTATATTACTTGGTCAATTTGGATTTCCAGTTGTTTGTAGAAGAACCGTCGTTGATCCATTTGGGAAATTGGGAGTTTGGTTATCATTGAAAGTTAGTGGATTCAGTTCTCTTTGATTTAATATGCTTGAACAAAATGATTATGAATTAGTAGTGAAAGAGTGGGACATGATTAAATAAACATCAAACACGTACCTTTCCAAATTGCAACGCACAAAATTACTTTAATCAAGAAGGTGTTGATCATGCATAAAAAAAATCATTTCCCACTACTTCTCACATATTACCCCGCGGCCCTTATAGTTGGTCGTATTTATAATATTATTTATTAGATGTAAATTTTGCGTCTAAGTGTAAAAGACTAGAAATTTCCCAATATATGTGTTAGTGTGGATGAAACTAATGTAAAGTCTTAGTCCTTTTGAATTGATAATAAAATAAAGTATGACACTCATTTGGAAATTGGGATTGAGTCGAATTCTAATTATCACTGATCTGATCATGTTTATCATGACCTCAAATATCAACCCATTGGGGCTTTGGTCTTGGTCGCCTTGTATGGGGCATTGTGGGGTGCATTCAACTCCAACTCGATTAATGGACATAATTTTGTGTATTTTTTAATCTACTCCCTCCGTTCCAAAATGTTTGATACATTTGGAATTTGACATTATTCCTAAGATGAGAGAATATTTTACTACCTCCGTTAACAATTATGTGCAACACTTGATTATTTTATATCTCACAAATAATACCAGTATTGCACATAATTGTTAACAAAGGTAGTAAATTACTTTCAATATATAAAACATAATATAATCTAATCATATAGGGTCTTGTTTGATTCGTCTCAATGAGTATGTTATTAATTTCCAATTATTATAATTTGTACATATACACAACAAAAAATATTTAAGGTCAAACAATTGCATTAGCATATATGCAAGTCAAAACATATCAAACAAATAGAAACAGAGGGAGTAATAAATATTACTTAATTGGCCGTTGCTAATAACGAGGGTTGAGTATATTCATTAATTAATAAACAACGATCTAAAAATTATCTACGGAGTACTATATATATAAGTCTTATGCATGGTACAACTCATTAATATATATGTATAATCAACATAATGACTTATAAATCAAAAAAGTTGTAGTTTCCATCTCAACCTAAATACCAAGCCACCATGCAACCCGGCCCAACCTCACTTGTCATGTAATGTTATTAGCCCATCAGTTTGTAAGTTGCTCAAATTTTATTTAGGTTTTATTCTTCTTGACTTATTTTTACTTATTTTCAGCAAAAATAAGTTCAGATAAGCAACAGTTTAGCAAAAATAAGTTCAATTTAACAAAAATAAGTTCGAATAAATAAAATTAAATTTAATGCAGAAAAAATAAATTCAAATAAACAAAAATAAATTAATGAGAACAACGTCTTAGTATCATATTTTATAGCAATCCAATTATCAGATGAAATCTCCTTGAACTTTGAATTTTTGAGCTATAATTTTGTAAAATGAAAGTTCTAGAGTTTTAATGATCAATGTCTACAAAAAAAATTGAATAAATATCCCTTATCCAAATCAATAATTAAATTCATAGTATGACGATAATCGACATCACACTGCGGGCATTCGGTTAGTTGATGCATGCATGCATATTCGATCAGATAATAATAATTATTCAAAGTTACAGTTCTGCTTTCCACTGCTGCCCTCCCATGCTGCATTGTTGCGGCCCAATCCCACGGACCCACAGGCTACACCATTTTTTCGCCCATCAAATGATCAGGCTTTTTCGCCCATCAACAATGACTACTTACAAATAATATACAATCATACATTTTATATACAAAATTACAAGTATACAACGTAACAACGGTGCAAAGTGTTTAAAGTATAGTGGGATATTGGTTATAAAAGTCATTGCACACGAACGATTATACACTAGGGTGCTAATCTTGAGACACCTTTGTTTGCGGTTAAAATAATAAGTCACAATACTACCAAGCTTCATTTTATCATATAATAAGTTACCCCTTTATATTTTTCGATAGTTTTTAAGGGGTCATTTTTAGTTCTTGCACGGGGCCTTTATAATCCTAGCTTTGGCTCTGGTGGGATATAACAAAGTATGATTATAAAAGTCATTGTACACAAACGATTATACAGTTGGGTGCATATCTTGAGACACCTTTGTTGGTAGATAAAATAATAAGTCAATTTTATAGAGCTACAAGAAAAAAATTTAATAATTCTGAAACAAATGAAACATCAGGCTTGTTTTATAAAACAACAAGCGGATAAAATAAGACACAACTTATATGAAACAACAAGAAATTTCACCAGATTTGAAACGAACAAAACATTAGACTTGTTTTATATAACAACCGGCCTATAAAACAATAGGAAAAATCTTATAAAACAACAAGAGCAAATCCATCAATTTTGAAACGCATAGAACACCAAGCTTATTTTATAGAATAATAAGTGAATAAAACAATAGACAAAATTTATAAAACAAGAGGAAATCTATCAATTTTGAAACTGGTAATCAAGCTTTTTTTTAAAGTAAAAATGAACCAAAATAAAAGGTTTGTTACACTCTCTCTCCATTTCTCTCTCATTTTATCCACAAACCATTTTCATTTTGAACTCATACAAACTCTTAACAACGAACCAAAAAAATGTATATATTATAAAGAATTTTGTGAAAAGATGAAAATGTATATACATTATTTCAATTACTTTTAGCTTAAAATAGCTGAAATTTTTTTATTTTCAAAATATAGCAATATTGGTGTCATTTTATAAAGTATGAAAAAATATGAATGTTGGCAATTTTATTTTGTTTTTTCAATTTTATTTTATACTTATAGCCATTTCAAACTTTCAATGACAATAAAGATCCATACAATTAGATACCGTCAAGTGTCACAATAACAATTCGTCAATTGCTACTAGAAGTTGAATCAAGTTTTACACAAATTAACAACAAGCCAACTCGGTAAAACGAGTGATAAATGATTTGTTCTTGAACAAACCTCAAGATTTTCATTGTCAAGAAAAAATTTAAGGTTTGTTTTTTCACAAACCTTTTTCCCACTCATTGCTAATAATGGTCTAAGGACCACTTTTCATTGTCATTGGTTACCCTTTGTATGAATGTCTTGTCCCTATATTACCATGCAACCTTCTTGATACGTTTGTTATTTGTGGTCACACCCTCACACGAGCAGATGCCTCTGGTCTAGTTTGATTTGTTATTTTACTATTCAATTTGAGTGTGCTGGTGTGCTTATTTCTAACTTTAGTTCAATTATAGTATTTTTTGTGATATACATAAATGTTGTACATTGTGACTAGAGAAAATTTTCAACTTGAATAATGAATATTTTTACTCGATAATGGTAGTGTATAATATATGATCGTAACTTGAATGATAAAAGTTGAAAGAGTGCTCAGGGCATCAACAATAAGGAGTTTGTCATGAGATTTGTTCTTAAATTTTAAGGTTTATAAACAAACCCTTGTAGGTTACTCATGAGATTTGAGGTTCAAAAAAAAAAAAATAGGTTTGAAAATAAGGAAAGATTTTTATTGGTATAGGTGGCATATTGGGTGAAATGTTAAAACAAAAATAAAATAAAATAATATACTACGTAAAAAAGATTTGTCTTAAGTTATAAAAAACTAATTAGATTAGCCCTCGTGCAATAGATGCACAATTGTATAGAACACTTTGTATCAAATCATCTTTAAAATGTGAGTTGCACATTAGTAATTTTTTAATTTTTAAAATATTTACACAACTATTCATTGATAATGTAGAAATAATAAAAGGGGAGACGTAGTGATGTTATTCATAAAGGATAATTTGTGAAGATTTTTTTTTTTGTAAAGTTACGTACAAAAAATTATAATATTTAAAATGTGTTGCATTTTTTACAATATTATTCATTTTCTACACTTGAATTATTAGTCAATTATTTTTAGACAAAATTGTTAATTATATTAACAAGATGTTAAGTTTTAGCAAAAAGTTGTTTTAAATTTTTTTGAAAATTAACACAAACTAAAATAGCAATCAACTTAAATTAATTTTGTTCAAACTCAAGTATCTAACACAAATAATAATTATTAAATTCTGTCAATATAAGGCTGTATAATATATATTTATAAAACAAATATATAGCAAGAGGCTAGCAACAAATAACTAAATAAGGAAAGTTTTCTCAAAAAAATTGATTAAAGTTTTGGAGAGAAGAAACTTCATGAGGAGTTGACGTGTTGAACATTTATGATAAATGGGTTTTGAACATGAGGAAGTGATATTATGTTTTATAACATTATTTCTTTTTGGTTGTTTTCTATGCAAATTAAGTGATGTGTATGTTTTGTATATTCTCATGAATATGAGAATGAAAACTTCTTGAGTTACCAAGGACATTAACTTGGTTATTCATATGTTGGAGAAGTTACTTGGTAATGCTACTCTATATAAGCTTGCTTTCTCATCCTTTGTTTTCTGCAAAAATAGAGTATGAGTGTTTACATAAACAAATTCACAAGTTTTTTTCTAAATTTACTTTGAAGATCATCAAAGTAAATTGCTTCTCCATTGTATCTCATTAGTTGTTTCGTGTAAACCCAATGATCCTTAGGGGGACGAAATTAAACTAATAGGAAAACGTAATTTCCGTGCTTTGGAGTGGTATATCTGGTTCCCTTGTTCACCCTCTATTTCTAACATGACGTGTGTGTATAACTTATGTAGGCGGATTTTACTTTAGTTATGGGTTGAATATGAAAATGACGTGTAAAATATAAGGTCTCACGTATAAACTTCTATGTGATTTGTTTATTGTTGGTTAAAGACTTGTTTATAAAAAAATTTTCATTTGATGATATGAGAATAGAATAAACCTTTAACAAACCCGAAATTTGTTCTATTATGGAAGCTTTCATTATTCCCACTCAACTAAAGGCTCTTTGTCACGTACTTTCTCGAGGTCACAATGTCACATTACTCACATACTCAGGTGAAAGGTGCATTGGCGCGCCGCTCATTATTACAATTATAATGGCAACCATCTAGTTGACTTTTTCCTTTCCTTTAGTGGAATTTACGTTTCTAAGTAGTTAATACATCAAATTCTCATGAGGTTTCTATCTATTAATATTCATGATAACCTTGTAAAACTACTTTTTACAAAGTAAAATTAATACATCAAATGCTTCGGAGGTGTTTGTAAATGTTGTATACCTTCCAAAAGTTGTTATAATGATTAAAATTAGCTAAAGCAAAATAAGGGTCTGTTTACTTTAACTGAAAACAGTAGAACTGAACTGAAAGTTTTTTAGAAAGGATTAATGAGTAGCAAAATAAAAGAAGAGCTAAACTGAACTGAACTGAATTGAACGAAGCTAAATTGATTTTAAGTTGAAGTAAACAGACCCTAAGGATACAATGATTTACATGGAGCCGTTGATTGAAATCCATTAGATAACAAACACCTTAAAGGAACACAAAAAGTTTGTGATTGTAATCATTCAAAGTTAGTTAGATTTTGAATCTATTAAACATTTTTCCATTCTTCATCACATAAAAAGTGAGACTATTACAAGAAGTCAATATTTCCCTCCACTATGTGTTACTTAAATTTAGAGCACTACTTTTCACATGCAATTTTTACCATGCTTTTTACACAAACATTTTATGAGGGTCAGAAATTGGAACAAAATATTATCAAAACTTTATTTGCTCACCGACTAATTTACGCACTAAAAATAGATTTCAAAGTATTCAACTTAAAGAAATTTTATTATGTCTTTCGCTCTTCATTAGTTAAAATGTTGAATGTTCTACATCAATACATATTTTAAGGAAATAAATTTAAGTATGTAAACGAGTAAATTAATCAAAATAATTTTAACATAAACAAGAGGTAACATTGCTCTCAAAAGAATATAGTAAGACTGTAAGAGTCATTTTCTTTCTTTATATCTTTAATTGAAACACTTTAAGCTATGTAATCCTAGCTAACAATTTTGCTATGAATCAACTTTTTAAGCTATGAATCATCTTTAGCAAAACCCCTTGGTTTTACATTTTACATGTTCAATTCAATTAGTTGAGCACTTGAGCGAATTGTCAAGGCTAAGCAAACACAAATCTCTCTTCCGAAAGTTGCTAATCTTTTTCGAATTTCGGTTACATTTCCTATAACTTTCACTATTCAATCTATTAGCAAAATAAAAATGATCATTTCCATTGGCACGATATCAGCACAAGTATGGACAATGAATTTCATTTTACTTGTAAATACCAGGTTATGATTACAGAACTTTGAAAAATCACATATATTTACACCGAAAAAATGGAGCACAACCTTCCCTATCTCCTCCCCACCAAAGAAAAGAGGGAGAATCCTTTTCGAAGAAAACTCTCAATCGGTATTCTCCGATTCTCCCTCAAAGAAAAATGAGAACACCAAAACTGCAAAACATATCTTGGGCAATGCCCTGGGGCTAAATCAGGGCTTATCACAAATCTTCCGAAAAACGAAAAGATCCCATTCAAGAAAGCAAAACAACACTAACAAGAATGAACAAAATTAACAAAATCACCAAGCTTTTCAAGAGGGTCAAAACAAGGGTTATCTTCCCTCATCAGCCGATTTCAATGAACCATCCTTCATCAACTTCAAGCTTAGACTGTTAAATCGTTCTCTAGAATACTGTCTTGAAGCTTTTCTCCAATCTGTTCCCGCTTTCATCATTGTAGCAAACTCCTCGTAACTTATTCGTCCATCCTACATTAGATCAATTAGAAGATTAGACACCTGTACTACTTAATACTTCACATGCTATTAGAATTTCATCTTTGCTTTTGCTCTAACTAAAAGAAAAGGAAAGAATGACAGGGTTACGAACCTTATCTGTATCAACGTCTCTAATAATGGCATTTATGACCTCCTCACTGTTGTCATCAAGTTCATCAGCTAAAGCATGTCTTATTTCGTCTATCTCGATATAGCCATTTTTATCTATATCAAAGAACGCAAAGGCTTTTTGCAGATGCTCGTCGTTGCCCATTTTCCTCAGATGAACAGCTATTGCTACAAACTCTGTATAATTCAAGTATCCGTCTTTATCTACATCACCCTGTAAATCAGTTATCAAATGAGTGTCAATAACAATAACATGATATGGAAAAACTCAGATACTTAAATATTCAGCATGTTATAGCCCAGCTGCGCCAAAGACTTAGGGCTATTAACGAAACAGGTTAGAGTGCTTACAGCATCCATCAGAATGTGGAGGTCTGCTTCTGAAATTTGATGACCAAGCTTATGCAACCCCGATTTTAATTCTTCAATGCCAATTTTTCCCTTTTTCCCGGTGTCCATCAAGGCAAATCCTTCCTTAATTCCGGCAACTTCCTCTACTGACAAATGTTCAGCAATGACCTGTAGCCAATCCAAAGATATTAAATCAGTACATGGTTTAACTCAAAAGCCCTAATGTTTAAGTAAGGTTCTTTATCCTACACTAAATGTCAAATGTAATCACAAAATTAGAGCATTACCCTCAAAGCTCTTTTCTTGAGCTTGTTCATCACGGAAAACTGTTTTAGTCTAGCTTTCACTGTTTCACCCAAAGAAACAGTAGGTGCCTTTTTAATGTTCTGTAACCAAGGATGATCTGCACCAAGAAATCAAATTATTCAGTTCTTCACACTTGCACCATTTGAAAAGGTATAAACGTTATTAATGTTAATGCATTAAGAAATAATATTTTAGAAAAAAGACATGAGATACATTACCTAAAACCTGCTCAGCAGTAAGTCGGCGTACAGGATCAGGGTCAAGCATCTTTCTCACAAGGTCTTTTGCATTATCGGAAACTCTAGGCCAAGGATCTCTCTTGAAATCTATTACAGACCTAATAATTGCTTGTGCTACACCTTGCTCGGTTTCTGAAAAACAAGAAATATATGATACAAGGTTTAGAAGACAATTCATAATTGTAACACATTTAAAGTCAGCAAAATTGTGTATTGTTTCTATCTCCAACCTGCCCAAAAAGGCGGAACACCACAAAGCAAAATGTAGAGGATAACTCCAGCACTCCAGATATCTACTTCAGGGCCATAATTTCTTTTAAGCACTTCGGGAGCCATGTAATAAGGACTCCCCACTATTTCGTTGAATCTTTCACCAGGACTGAAGAATACTGAAAGACCAAAATCGATTGCTTTCAGAGGGGCAGCTTCCTTCTTGTTTGCGAAAAGAAAGTTTTCGGGTTTCAGGTCTCTGTGCATTACTCCATGCTTGTGGCATGCCTGAGATAAACACAAGAATCAAAATTAAGATACAGGAACCAGCCGGTTAGTTAGTGTATACATTGCATTGTTCTTCAAACTACAGCATTAATAATCAAAAAGCATAGCCATAACTTCATGATTACAAGGTTCATAACAAATTTAGTTCAAAAGTCTACACATCAAGCATTACTTATTGTAAATAAAGTTCATCTAAAACCTAATCCAACATTCCCAAGCCTATGTTACTCAGACACGGACAACATGTCTAATTGGATTCGTGTGTCCAAGCGTCTGACTCAGCTATTTTGGAGTGGTGACATAATCAACACGACACAAGTCAACACGCCATATTGGAGGTAAATGAAGGTGTCGAGGTAACATAGTTTTCACCAATGATCACACCAATGCACAACCATAAACAAAACCAATAATCAACTACTAACATAGATCAAATTTCTAGCTCAAAATTAAACTCAAAACACACAAATCATCAAACAACATTAACCATTCCAAAGTCAATCAAACAACACAACCAATACCAAATTCAATACATAACCATTAAAACAAGCAAAAAAATTATATCAATCCCTCACCTGAACAACTTCAACAATAGTACGCATAACGAAAGCAGCCGCCTTCTCAGTGTAATGCCCCCTCGAAACGATCCGATCAAACAACTCCCCACCCTCACACAACTCCATAACCAAATGTACAGCATGATCATCCTCAAAAGTATCCTTAAGAGTCACAATATGAGGGTGTTTAGGCATATGCCTCATAATTTCAACTTCCCTTCTAACATCATCAATATCAATTGCAGTTTTTAACTTCTTTTTTGATATTTTTTTACAAGCATAAACATCTCTAGTTGATTTTTCAGTACATAAATAAGTTATCCCAAATTCACCTCTTCCTAACTCTCTTCCTAACTCATAATCTTCCTCAATATTATTTCCTGTTGGTTCTTTTAATACCACTAATTTTAAACCTCCATTTCCATAATAATTTGTTGAAAATGGATTTTCTCTTATTTTTTTCCCTCTTTTTTTTGCAACTCCTTCTCCCCCATTTGGGGTTACACAACAATTCCCCATTATTTAATTTTCTGAAGGAAAAAAAAAAACCTAGTTTACTTTTTTTTTTTGATGATTTTTCCCGGGAAAATTCAACAATCTGGGGTAAAATTAACAATTTTGTGCACTCAAATTTAAATTCAAGAAAACCCCAATTCAAGAAATGAAAAACCCACAAATTCAAAAGATTTGAATTTATAAATTTATAGAATTTCAATCAATTTGATCTGATCACACACTTTTCTAGATGAAAAATTCAGCAATTTTTATTTTTTTTCCTATGATCGTGAAAATTTTGAATGATATCAATCAATTGAATAAAAAAAAATCAAATCTTTGTACAACAAAAATCAAACTGTGGATCTCAATTAAAAACACCTGGAATTCTTCAACCTAAGAAAAATGTGGGTTAATAAAATTCAATTACTAAAATTAATACCCAGAAATTTAAAGAAAAAAAAAATTTTGATTTTTGGTGGGTTTCTAGAAGAAATTTAAAATTATAAAAAAAAAAAGGCAAATGTCAGAAATGAAAAATAAATGCGGATAAACTGTAACCGAGATTCTGGGGATTTATATAGGAAGATTAGATTTGGATTTTATTTTGGAATAATTTTGATTTGATTTGATTAAAAGACAGGGAGAAATGGAGGAAGTTGGTAGGAAAGAGAAAGAAAAATCAAAAATTGTCATTTGCAAAATGTGAAAACTTGTAAAATATAATTTACTTTAATACATATTGTACATGTATTTAGGTCAACTCTATATGTGTAGATTTGTCTGTCTTCATCAAAGAAAGTGGCAAATAACTGTACAATTGAATAATGAAATTAATTATTGTCGTGTGTGGAATTAGTAGTCCATTGGTTTGGTGATTTGGTCGGAGTACCTGTGTCTGGTGGATACTTTAGTTCTAGAATCGAAATCAGACGAGGTTACATTTACCCACTTAGTAATATGCATAATTTATTTGTATAAGTACCTATGTAAGGTCAAGGTTAAAAATTAAAAAAGGTTAGGATCTTAGAATTCAACAAAAGTGAAAAATAAGGTAATTTTGGACAAAAATTCCATGTTTTAATTACTACTCCTTTCATTCTTAATTGTTTGATACGCTTTATTTTGCATATATGTCAATACAATTGTTTAACCTTAAATAGCTTTTGTTGTGTATAGGTAAAAAGAACGTGTTTTCTGTATAACATGCCGCATCAAATCAAACAATGCGGCATAGAAAGACAAGAAAAACTGACGCACGTCAGGACAAAAAAAACCACACCCGCTTACATTTTCTCCTTCCTTCGTAAATGTGTTGTTTTTTTTCTCTCTCTTCCACCTACTTTATTTATTTCTTCATTCATCATCATTATGACATTATGTAAGCCTTTTTTTTTCTTTTGGTGCAAAATCAAGCAAACACAATATTAAAGTCTAATTTCATTCAAAAAGTTAAGAAACTCCTTCAATAAAAATTAGTAACCACTGAAAAAATTCTAAAAACCCCTTCAATAAACATTGGTAACCCCAGAAAAAAGTTGAGTAACATCTTCAACAAAGATTAATAACTCTAGAAAAGTTAAATAACATGTAACCCCTTCAACAAATATTAGTAACTCCAGAAAAGTTAAGTAACCCCTCTAACAAAAATTACTAACCGCAGAAAAGGTTAAGTAACCTCTTTAACAAACATTAGTAACTCCCTAAAAAAGTTTAGTAACCCGTTCAGCATACATTAGTAACCCTCTGAAAAAGCTCCCTTTAACAAACATTAATAACCCCCTGAAAAAAGTTGAGTAACCCCTTCAACAAACATTAATAACCCCCTGAAAAAGTTGAGTAACCCTTTCAACAAACATAAGTAACCCCCTGAAAAAGTTGAGTAACCCCTTCAAGAAAAATTAGTAATTCCTAAAAAAGTTATGTAATCCCTGAAAAAGTTAAGTAACCCTTTAGTTAATCTCTAAAATAAGCAAAAAAAAAATACAAAATAAAACTTCAAAAACAACACAATTCAAAATAATTAACCCTTACTTGAATTTCGGTTTGGAAATCGAACACTACAACGACTCATTTCACGTCCTCTAACACTAACAATTTGCGTCTAAACATCGTTCAACTAAAATCGAAGACCTTGAACAAAAAACGAAGAAGATGAAGATAGAAGAAACAATTAAAAAAAATGAAAAAACAAAATGCAAATTTACATAGAATTTGATGAGAAAGAAAGCGATGAGAGAAAAGATGAGAGAAAAAGTGATGAGAGAGAATTTGAAAAGTGAAAAATAAAATGAGAAAACAAAAAATAATACTTTGTACAGAGAATTTAATGGGCGAGAAAGTAATGAGAGGGCATTTGAAAAGTGGAAGAAAGTCAAAGAAGTAATAAATTTTAAAAAAAAACAAAGAAATAATATTAGACTTATATAGTAATTGGGCTGCCATACCATTTTTAAATGGTGTAGCAGGCCATATACAAGACTTTATCATGTAAAAATTATAGTAATTTAATATTAATATTGTACTCATTAAGGTGAATTAAATAAGATCACATATAACCATATTATGTTTTATATATTGAAAATGATTTAAAAGATTCTCTCGTCTTATGAATAGTGGTAGATTCTAAGCGTATCAAACATTTAAGAACGGAAGGAGTATATATTGTCTATTATCGAAATTAAGAAAATCATTAGCCCAGCATGTCAGTGTATTGGTTTCAATAAATTAAATTTGTGTCTCGATCAAGAAGAATTATTTTGTATTTTTGCCTTTTGTTTTTTCTTTTTTTTTTTTTATAAATTATTTGATTTATTACAATGTTTTGGAGATAAAACAAATTTCCTCTTTTGAGTATGAGTACAAATTACAACTTTTTCCACAATTATTTCTTTTATAATTGCGTTGTTTTCAATTTTATTAAATACTTCAAATAAAGGATTATCAATTACGTACCTAGTGCCTATTCGAGGAGTCGACCGGTATATATAAGAAATTAATATCATACCTAAAATGGCATTAATATTTAGACATATATTACGAAACATACTTAGTTCAGTAAAATTTTATTTTTTAAAGAAGATAAAAAAAAAAAAAAAACATTTTTCTACCTTAATGAACGCTCTTGGATCACACGTTAGTTTTTGTTTACTTCAATTTCATGAAAACAAATAATTAGATTTCGTCAATGAGTTAGCTCACATGTTAATATTCCATCATTGATGCAAAAAAAAAATGACTACAGAATTCAAAATTATTAGTCGTTGATTAGACCAGTACGGTATAAAGGGTATATGGAATTCATGATAAAATTTTACCGGGTTCGTGCATATTTCTTGTGACCCTTACTTAGCAAATTAAGGGATTTATAATATGGACTATGTACATTAACTAGTAACATTACTAATCATTATTAATATTTATTTTTAATAATAAATAAATGTATCTACAAGTCTAACATGCAAGTAAATAGCAATCAGATGCAAGGTTTTCACGTTCCAAACTTTTTTGGCAATGAATATTTTGTTTTTTTTTTTTTTTTTTTTTGGATGACATTTTTGACTTAACAACCTTGTTAGGGAATCCATCTTAAGAAAATACATTATAAAAAAAAAATAGAAAAATAATGAAAAGAAAGGATTGCTCTAAGTGATAATGATCAAGTATCTATAAAAAACTCAAGTTTGACTTTGAATTTCTGAAATGATTGTCGTTTTAATACAAAATAGAGCAATTTAGAAATAGTCAAGACGTTTGGTCAAAGTTCTGCTAATGACTCGTTCAACAAAACAACACCCAAACCACCACTATTAATTAATTTAAGGAAATCTGAGTTAGGTTTCTTTGCATTTTCTTTCACTTTTACAGCCAAACATAAGATACCAACAAAACTAACTCATCACTCTCACTACTAGTTGCAGATATCTCACAAGTCATAGCGAACTAATAAATTTGGTCATTTATCACTTTCTTATACTTAAATCAAATATATTTCGCTTAAAGACGGTTTTATTTTGTCTTATCAACTCACCATTACCTGATAAGCTATCATCAAATCTTTACATCACTGCATAGGTGAGTCATATGGGAGTGTTTCGCACTCGTATTCTCGGCTTTGTACGGAGTATATGTTTATATACGTCTCCACAAAGGCAAGGCTTACAGCTAACCCTTATTGCCTGTTAAACAGAAAAAAGGCCTGGCAAGGAATTGTTATTGAAACGTGTATCTCTTGAAAAGCTATATATTGATGGGGATATTGGTTTTTAGTTACAATTGCAATCAATGGTTTACTGTTTAATTACCAGTAATACAAATATGAAGAATCGTAATCACATACAACTGCACTAAAATGACCACAGGAACAGCTCTTCTTGTTCTATAGGCTACTGTGATGCTCTCCAAACCCTTCTGCCCAAAAAATACATTATGCAAAATTTGTATCTTTATATGAAAAGTTTCTTGTGCTTCTTCCTTTGTCATCATCAATATACTTGCATCATATATATATGATGTTAGACTTCTTACTCCATATAAGATATTCCAACCAAAACCTTGTCTTAATCTGTACGATGAGGTGTATTGCAGTGCCCCCGAGTGACTTCAAGAGCCGATGTCACTTTTTTTTTACTTGCTTTTCTTTGCCATTTTTGGGTTCTTGCACATTCGGATATTCTGCGGAGTAACCTCCACAAGTTCATCCTCCTGAATATACTCAATGCAGTCATCAAGACTGTAATCGATTGGTGTATCCAAAACCACTGTAAAAAAAAAAAAAAAGGAAAACAGAGAGTTATATGATTCAGTAAATAAAGGTTGTGAGCAACATATGGACATCTACTGGCTCATATCTTAACAAAATAATAGAATGACACCTTTCATCTATCAAAAGCAACAGCAGTTGTGAAAAGAAAAGGTACTTGTGAATTATTTAGTTAACATTAACAGAAGAACTGACAGGGATTTGATATGAATGGAGTTCAAAATTGATGATTTATTTTAGTGAAATCCACTGAGTTATAGACTCTATGGAACAATTTATGCACATGGCCAAAGTAGAAAACATGAAATTAAGTTCCATGTTTACCTGTCTGTTCTTTGTTTGAACGGACGTTTGTTGCAGCCTTCTTCTTGCACACATTCAGAGAAAGGTCACCAGGTCTTTGATAAATGCCAACAATCTGACCTTTGTAAACATCTACTCCAGGTCCGATAAACATCTTGCCTCTTTCTTGTGAACTAGCAAGGGCATAAGATGTACTAGTACCATCCTCAAAAGCAACCTAAACCATCAAAATTTAAAGATGGTCGATCAACTGGAAGAGTATGCTGCTCTGCTTTCTATCAAGGCCATAAGAATGCCAATATTTTGAAGTCACCAGCACATTATACTAGGGATGAGAAGCAAAAAACTTACTAGTGAACCCTGATCACGGGTATTGATGTCACCAGCCCAAGGTTCATAACTTTCAAATATTGTGTTCAAGATTGCAGTGCCCCGAGACGCAGTTAAAATTGCATTTCTCAATCCTAGAAGGCCACGTGTAGGTATTTTGTATCTCACCACTGTAGTTCCTTCAGACCTGGCTCAAAATTAGAAGTCAAAGATGAGTTTCATTGATAACTACTTAAAGAAGCTTCCAAACAGCAAAGATTTAAACCTACATCCATGACCACAGGGTGTTTGCTAACATATAGTGATATCATATAAAACATAGGAAGAACAAAGCTCAAACATTAACAGATAAACAACAGCTAGGGAACAGTCAAGAACAATTTCAAATTTAAAAGCCATCATTGTTAGCTCAATGCCTATATCGAAGGGTTAGCCAAGAAACATGGAGTAAATGGGATTGGCATTTGGATCAACTAGGCTTCGTGCTGAACTGCTATCTGCTGATCATGTGCATAGATCTTTAGATGCGAATACTGTAGCAGATTCAGTAAAGAAATAGGAAGGGGAATGACGCTTTAATCAACTGAACCTAGCGGTGACTAGCTTATATACTACCCCCGCCACGATTTAGTTGCAACAAAGCATTATTTTATACCTCACAAAGTAATATTTTTGTTGCAACTAATTCGTGGCGGAGGTAGTATGTAAAGTGCATTGCTGCTATTGCGATGATTTTTTACAGCCTACCTGCTTAATAAAACCCACCAATTATTGAGACATATGTTTATAACTGAGACAACCAACAGTTGCTCTCACAGATGTTTGACTTGGTGACCCACTTGCACCAGCACATCAAGGAATTTCAATGTTCTTTTTTCTTTGACGACTAATTTAGCACACATACATGGAAATTAATTTAGTAACAAAAATTGATACTGAGATATATACTGCAGAGAGGAGGAGGAGAAGAAAGACAAATTAAATGCAACTTGCAGCTATTAAGAAAATCAAAACACAAAGCAATACTTGATCATGGACATGATAGAAGCAACAACATAATGGACATGATAGAAGCAACAACATAAAGAAAATAAGTGTCACAAAAACAACGGAAAAAAAAGCAATCACATACCCAACATTCTCCATGTTAATCATCTGTCCACGTCTTTTACCCAGAAGTTCTACTACAGCACCCATATGCTCTTCCGGAACCTCCACTGTTGCAATCTGCAAAAGAGGTTGACAATGATGTTATGAAGCTGCACAATAAATGACATGGTTAACTGGTTAGATAATACATCAGTTATCCGTCATTCTCTCTGCTTATCCAGACCATATTCCTTGGCAAGGAATATCCAAGATTAGGGCACGTTATTAAATTGTAATAGAAAAGGCACAACAAATTTTCATGCCGATTTTATGACAATCAAAATCTTTGGTTCAGTCAATTCCGTGCTAACATTTAGCAAACCCATCCAATGAACACAAACCAACGCTTAATGCACTGACGCAGCAAGATCCTTTAGTAAAACATCTAGCAGGAAGTAAAAGCTAAAGAATGAATTGTTGAACAAACATGCTTAGATAGGAACAAATGGAAGAGAGATATTTGTGAATGAATACATGGAAAAAATTATTGGATCATGCACTCAATTTCATCTTTAATAGGATTGAGTTTGTTGTTCAATTCCTATTTTAAAGATATGAAAAGAATGCAATATGATTTTTTCACAGTAGCACCTTTGTATTCTAGAATTAATGATACTAAGCGAATTTTCCCTATTCATATCTAGTACTTTCATTAGCTGCGAGAAGAGAAAATGACACAAAAGTAAATGTTTGATATTGCTAATTGGATAGTTACCTCAAAAGGTTCATATAGCTTATCATCCACCTTTTTGCTGATAACTTTGGGTGGACCAACCATGAACTCAAACCCTTCTCTTCTCCTATAGCATAGTGAAATATCCAAGTCAAGCAATAAAATATAAAAATAAAAATAAATAAAATTCAGTTGTTGTAAAGAGGCAAGCAACAAAATAATCAGTGATGAAGAATAGATAAGAAAAAAAAAGTTAAATAAAAGTATTACATATTCTCTATCAAAATTGTGATGTGCAAAGTTC
Source organism: Suaeda aralocaspica (assembly GCA_016808085.1). Lineage (NCBI taxonomy): Eukaryota > Viridiplantae > Streptophyta > Magnoliopsida > Caryophyllales > Amaranthaceae > Suaeda > Suaeda aralocaspica. The sequence continues at coordinate 668,236 of PYUH01000019.1, forward strand.
CTCGCCCACTAACAATGAAAGTGTCAGAAGTTTCTCCATCTTCAACTTTCATTGCCAAGTTTCGTTCAAGCTCTCGATAGAGACGATCCCTTAGGTTTCTACTAGTGACATATTTTCCCTAGAGAGAACAAAAAAATTTAACGTTATTATTAGTTCTGAAGTGCACCATTTAAATTACATGCATGTCACAAAATCCGAAGCTTTGCAGTTTGCACCAAATCTTTGAAGAGGTTTTCCTTCTCTATAGAATTACGAAACACACCTCACGTCCCACAAATGGAGAAGTGTTAATTGAGAATGACATCTTGACAGTTGGCTCCTCAACCTTAATTGCAGGTAATGGTTTTCCAACAGCTTTATCGGCAATTGTCTCTCCAATCTAAGGGGAAAAAAAAGGAAACTCAGCTCTACAGAAATAACATATATAAAAAAGAGAAACACAATTTCTCAATAACTCAAATCTAATTTTAAAGTGAAACTCAGCACAAAAAATTGAAATCTTACCTGAATATCTCCAATTCCACAAACAGCACATATGTCTCCTGCAGCTACAGAGTCCACAGGAGCCCTAAGGAATTTCTCATACACAAATAGCTCACTTACTTTCGCATATCTGCATGCATCTTCAGACGTGCATACCTGAACACATATATTAGTTACATTTTCATCCAGTAATCCTTTCTCAAAAAGAACATTCAAAAAATGTTTGAGAACTTTGTAATAAACTAATAAAAGAACTTACAGAACTCTAATACTGTTCAAAGGAAACACAAAAACAACTGGAGAACCACAAAAGTGTATGAAAAGGGAAGGAAGAAAAAAGGAATTTATGAGTAAACAGGAAGACTCATGTATCATGGATTCATGGGCCTACATAAGCTGAGAAGTGAGATCAAAATTGCTCACTTCAAAACGATACTAGCTTAATTTACAAAGTACTCCTTGGTAGGACTATTATAGATTGATGAGGACGGATCTGGTTGAGTAATGCAATTGAGTAAGCTTAATTTTGTAAAATCTGAAATTTGAGATTGATCGACAGAACATGACTCCAATATAATCTGTCCACAGTCCCACAGAAACTCTAAAACTCCCGGAGTGACCAGTTTCAGGTGTGTGTCCAAACATTTAACTTTGCATGGTAAATTTTTCAACAAAGTGTTACCCACACACACACCAAAACAGCATGGCAGGTGATGGGTTAAGGCAAATATTCAAATAAAGTTGCCAGAGGCCAAATACACAGCGGAGATATGAATTCAAAAATAATTGCTTCTATATGTTAATACAGTAGTGAAATTAAATATTGCAAACTTTTAAAATGGGGTAAAATAATATCAGATCCTGCAAAATTACCTTGACATCCTTCCCCCGTTCAAGAACACCAGCATGCAAGCGTCCAATCCCTATCCTCCCTTTATGTTCATCATACTCTATGTTTGTCACCTACTCATGTGAAAACATACACTGTTAGCACTTAGCACCAGTGATTAACCAGTAATTATCCGGAAAGAAATCAACATAAACTAATAAAGACAGAATTAGGATTGAACAAAACGACTTTCTCATGATATAAGGTAATGTTCTATATTAATGAAAACTGATAACAACAAAAATGATTTAGTTGAATCTTACTTTCTTATATTTACACCATACATTAAAAAAATGTTTATTAAGTTACTAACAACCAAAACTGTAAACAAATGAACATAAACAGAAGCATAAAAAAACCATTTTGCAGGTTTTGGATATACAATCTTCTTCCCTTATTGAAACCCTTATATTAGACCTCATAAACTTGGAGAGACCAAGAGACACAGAAGAACTACATTATCAAATGTCAGCAAAAAATACTGAGATGTGGAGTCAGCAAGACAACAATAATACAAGTTGATTTTTATTCACCTATTACAAGTAGCAATTAAATATTGTAGTTTAACAGAAAATCAGCTACAATTACCAGTCCAGTTATTCAACCCTCTCATCCAGAATCACCTAATCCCCCACACCCTCATGAACCGCGAACTAAAAAAGGCCCTTGTTGGAATATTTTGGCCAATAATAACAAAATTATAAGTAGCAAATTGCAAACCCATGCTGATTCTTATCCTACTAAACTATTTACCACTGCTCTCATCAAAGTGAAAATAATTTGACCCGGATGTGAAAGTCTAACCTTTATAATAATTCAATTATTTTAATGGAAAAAAAGGTATGTTTATCAATGTTTTTCTACAAATACTAGTTAGTGGTGTAAAGCACTTTCTTCCATGAGAAACTTCTTATTTGAAATGAAATTTCAAATTTTAGAATACTATAACAAGAAAAAGAAAGACCCTGGCAAAAACATACAACATTAAATATCAATATGCAATTGAAAAGCATAAACATTTTTAAGGGGCAGCCACTAACAAGCATTTGTAAGGCACCATCCTTTTCAATTTGTGGCCCAGGGATGCATCGGATTACAGTCTCAAAAAGGGGTCCAAGATCATCTGCCAATTTTTCTGGAGAGAGTCCAGCCTTGCCTTTGATACCACTTGCATAAACTACTTGAAAATCACACTGCGCATAGATTAAAAGGGGAAATAAAAATCAAGTTAATCTCAGGATGATACAGGGTATGAAAACCAAGGCAGTTTTGTCTAACAATGGGATTTGGATCTAGCTTATTTAATCACAGATACCAAAGGGCTTCTTATATGTTAGAGACCTACCTGCTCATCTGTTGCATTTAATTCAATGAAAAGTTCAAAAGTAGAGTTGATGACAAAATCAGGGCGAGCAGATGGTCTGTCTATTTTGTTCACTACAACAACAACAGCAAGTCCAAATTCTAGCGCCTTTTTCAAAACAAATCGTGTCTGTGGCATTGGACCCTCAACAGAATCCACCTATAAAAAGAAAACAAAAACTATATTGGTCAATTGGATCCACACAACAAAGATGCAAAATTGTTTGATTTTAAATCACATAATACCAACAACAAATTGAGATGTCAACCTATTAGTATATATGTTCTAAATGTATTTCACACCTATAAGCTTTTGGTTTGGGTAGGTTTCGATGGGGATTTTGGTATTAGTATATACTTAAGGGGAAAAAGAAGATGAAAGGGCTAGAAGAACTAGTAAGGTTGACTGCATGCTGTGAGTGAGTAGTGTAAAAAAACTATGGGAGAGAGCTGATGACTGAGAAGGGTATGAAACAAGATGGTGGATTTTAAATTTATTTTTCTTTTTTAAAAAAAGAAAAGATTTGTTTTCCATCAAAAATATCAGTTTTAACTAATTAAACAAAGGGCGTAATAAGGAATTTTTGACTGCAAGATTAAGGGTATAACATTAACAGTTTTTATTTTGTTTTCTTGAAGTAAGCAAAAATGCCCGTGATACAAGCTTACTATGCAGAGTATCCTTTAAGGTTGGTACCTTCCAACAGTAATTGAACAAGCAAACTCCCCACCCTATACAACAAAGAAAAACGTAAATGGATGCCCTGATACAAGTTTTAATAATACATTTGTTAGATGCACTACATGTACTTCAAATAGGAAGAACTCCCAAAAGATGATGACCAATCCAATAGGTACCAAGGAAATCATCCCATCATTGCAGTGTTCTAGGCAATGAACATCCAAATATTTCATTAAACAAACTTCCAAAACATAACAGGACCAGAAGTTACTGAGAGCTTCTTTCATTTTGTTGTAAAGGTATGGGAACAAAAACAAAGGTATGCTACCTAGCTTTCTTCAAAAAATCCAATAAACGTACCGTTGTATTATTTAATATAGCATGTTCCGCATACTGGTTTGCATAATGAATTTAGGAAAGATAATAAGGCAGATAGTAACAGCACAAAAAGTCACATGAAAGAGATCAAAAGAAAGGAACATGAATTTTTCCCGTCAAAAGGAACATGAGTTTACCACTAAAAGAACGCCTTCAACCATATTCAGTATGCGTTCTACTTCACCTCCAAAGTCAGAATGCCCTGGAGTATCAATGATATTGATTTTTGTATCTTTATATCCAATTGATGTGTTTTTACTAAGTATGGTGATTCCCCTTTCGCGTTCAAGATCATTAGAGTCCATTATCCTCTCTTGTACAGTCTGGTTATCACGGAACACCTGGAAAAGGTTGCAGAGTGCAATGAAAAATAGTTATTGACTGCAACTCTGCAAACTGATGCTTTAAGTAAAGCAAACACTATCAAGCTGAAGACTAGTCAGTGAAATCATAATCAAGCAGTACTAAATGATTTTATTGTAATCGACAGCAGAGTTAGAGGTAACAGCAACAAAATGCTGCAAGCACACAAAGCACCTGGCACTTGGTCCCACTAGGCTCACTGCTAAATGCTACTCTATCCAAGGCATAACTCAGCAGAAAGTCAGCAACATTGGCTGAACTATAAAAAGGTTTGCTAACATATTGAGTAACACAATGATTATGTAGTTGAACAGAGCAAAGTTGACAACAGCTAGAAGGCAACTTAAATGTTTGAAGGTTGCAATAACATTCGATGAGAGTTTACCGATACACATCAAAAGCCAACTTTCCTCAAGCAGAGGAAATAATGAAACAAGAATCCTTGTTTGCAACTTGGAGTTTCAAATGGAAACACTGACAAATTTACTGCTTTTCAACAAGATTAAAAAGGAACAAAAGCAAAACTAGTAAGGGAAAAGTCTTAGTTTGTGGAAAGAAACATATCCATCCTTACCTTAGCTTGCTTCAGCATAGAATCAACTAGAGTTGTCTTCCCATGATCTACATGAGCAACAATAGCTATGTTTCTAATGTCATTTCTCCTCATCAACTGGCCCTTTTTCTCTGGAAAGCATCATGAATGAACAAAATTTAAAAATTAACAACATTGGCCACAAATACAGCATCGCTTGATGAAGGAGGCGCATAACATTAGAGCACAAACACAACCAAAATAGAACTATCATATAAATTGATGTATAAGTCATTCTGTAGTGAGTCAAATACAAGGCCAATATATCAACACGCACAATTATTGAAGTTAAGTATATGGTCAACCACTCAACCAATATAAATGGCAATTCACTTTGTACAAAATATTGTGCAATACAAAATTTTTGCTCATTGCTTCTTTAGGAACTCCAAATGTGCAAAACAAAAACAATCAATCTTGGTTAAAAATTGAAGGTACGGAGAAGGTTTTCAAGATATATTGCTACATTCCTTTCGAGTTCTTCACTTGAAGACATACAAGACAAGAAAATGTATCTCTTTTGCATTATATTCTTCTCTCATCTCTTATTATTGATACTTCTCTTTCCTTCAAAATATATTCAAAATCCTATGTTACATCACTAGAGTTTGTATTCTTCTTAGGAAAGCTATTGCTACTACTTACCGAGTTATCGATCCATGTCAATCTATAAGCTTTTGAGCTTTCTCCTTCTATTGATTCATGTTTAGCCGAACCCATTCAGTAATTAAGGCTTTGTTGTTGTTACTACTCCCGAGGTACGCTTAAAGGTGCAAATGTATTGTACACTAAACTCGAACCACTACGCCCTAGGAACCTAGTCTCCTCGAAACTACCCCTAAGTGATTGCGTGTCAGATGCTTGTTGGCAAAGATATACATTTTCAGCTGGTTTTCCGAACAAACACTATAATCACAAATTTTCTTACCATTCATCATCAAATTCACTATCTTACCATCAAACTACTTAAAATAACCAAATTACATTTCAATATTTAACAGTTAAAAAATTTCAACATTCAAATAAACAAACTCAAAAAAAAAAAAAAAAAAAAAAAAAAAAAAAAAAAAAAAAAAAAAAAAAA